>JAEOAE010001069.1:0-120222 GCA_036365155.1 Meriones psammophilus
AAAAAGAACTTCAAGGAAGATATCAGAAGATCTCCCATGCTCCAGGATTGGTAGGATTAACATAGTAAAAATGGCCACTCTACCAAAAGAAATCTACAGACTCAATGCAATTCCAATCAAAATACCAGCACAACTCATTACAGACCTTGAAAGAACAATTCTCAGTTTCATATGGAAAAACAAAAAACCCAGAATTGATAAAAACATGCCTGTACAATAAAAGATTTTCTGGAGGTATCTTTTCATCCCACATCTCAAGTAGTACTATAGAGTAACAGTAATAAAAAATGGCATGGTACTGGCACCTGTACTTTAAATCTTAAAGGGGTGTGCATCTACTCATTAATCATTTTTATTAAATCATATCAATAAGCTGGGGAAAAACAAGTATAGGGAATCAACCTGCTGTCTCAGTTTCAGACCCAGTTTGAGGGTGTCAGACAGCCAATGCTGCCTTGGGCTATTGTTTCTGCTCATCAACCTTAAAGCATCCCTGGCTTTTCTATTAAGAGTGTACTTTTCTTAACTTTAAATTGTTCTCTAAGATTTTTTACATCAGAGCCAAAAACATCTTCCCTGACCTTGTTAAACAATCTATTTTTCCAAATTCTTTCTAAGTATAATGGTCATTGCTAACAATCTACATCTATGGCTCCTTTCAAGGGCAGTGGTTAATTCATTAATCTGCTCCAGTAAACATGTGAAAAGAGATCAAGCATTGTTAATTTTAAATGCCAGTGATATTGCCCAGTGACAAGCTAGAAGCCTTCTTAGAGTTTTTCATACAACTCATGTTATAAGGATTATGGGCATCATAAGGGCAACAAGCAGAGATATGCTACATAAGAGCACAAAGTCCTCAGGAAAAGCAGTTCTTGGGATTATGCTTCTCCAAGACAAACTCATCATGACTATGCTAAGGGGAGCCACATTCCATGAGTTCTACAGCTGTTTTGCTGTTGCTCCTGCATGGCTCTTGACAGGACCAGGTAGCCAAAATAGTTTGCCTATATGATGGGTGAGGGGGAGTGAGGTTAGCTCAGGCCCTGGGAAGGAGAATTCAGGGTATTGCATGGGCTGTACCAGCCTGGAGGAACAGATAACCTGGAAGGACTGAAGGATTGCTGGGAGAAAATGTCAGGTAGATTTTATTTGATATGTTAAGTAGGAACCTCTGCCATTAGTTCCAGGTTTGAATCCTACTTCTGTGGTAACATAAACTTCAGAGAGAGAAGCATGGTCTCCATTGGATAATGATCTTCAAGTGAGCCCACAGGGAAGAAAGGTGACAAAGACAAAGATTCTGTTTTTCTTTTCTTTCTATATATCCTCTTTCTTCTCTTTGAGGGAGGGTGGTTACCCAAACTAGACTCAAATTTTTGCTTTTTTGTTTTGTTTTTCTTACAATATTTTATTTTATTAATGGTTTTTATTTTTCACAATTTATTCATTATATATGCTGATTGAAGGTCACTCTCTCAACTCCTACTGGTCCCACCCTCCCTCCATCTTACCCCATCCCTTTCCATAGTCCACTCAAAGGGGAGTTCCTCTCCTCTGCCATCCACCCATACATTATCAAAACAGTACTCAGCTATTAAAAACAGAGAAATAAAATTTCTGCTCTTATTTCTTTTCCATGGGCCACTGTACTCACCTCAGAAGATTTCATACCATGAAGTTGCCTGCAAACTTACCGTGAACTAAACACTAAGTATAACTCGTTTTAAAGAGTCCCACCCCAAGACACTGTTTGATTTACCATCTCACATCCAGAAACATGTGAAATTTGAAATGCTATGAAGTCTGAAACATTTTATCACAGGTATTTCAGAGAATGTGATTCTCTTGCTGCCTGGAGGGCTGTTTCCCACCAGCCCAGGAAGGCATGAGGGGCAGAAGATGATTAGTATAAAGCTTGGAAAGCCCTGTAAGCATAACTGTGGTCAGCCACTCTGGGAACCACCTCAGAAAGTAAGTTCAACTTTAATTCCAGAAAAAAAACAGAAAACAGAGGCTTATATCCCTTGGGGAGTGCCTGGGATGCTCCAAGCATAGGTGTAGATAATTGTTTAATACTAGGCAATTCAAGGATGCTTGATTTGCATTAAACAGCACATTCCTATTATATGAATAATAAGAACAAGAACACAGAACCAAATTATCCTATATTTGAAGGGAGGGGAGAGTTATCAGGGATCTGTGTCAAAGGCCATCTATCAAATTTGATTGGTGGTGTCTATGTCTAAAGACATTCTCCAGATGAAGTCAGGCAGAAAAAACTCACCCTTGACATGGTTACACATCTAGGCCAGAAGCAGGGTCATACATGGAAAAGAAAGCCTCCTCCCTCATATCTCAAAATTCAGTGTTGGTTGTGATGTTTTTCAATAGTACCACTGGAACAATAGGTATGTGTACACAAAGAAACTTCTACAGGCTACCACTGTTGTGATACTCTCAGAGAACTTCCTGGCTGGTGTTAGTTCACCATTCCCTAAATACATATTCATCCACTGGACTAAAAGTTTCTTGTGTAAAGTGAGACAATTGAAAACAGTAAATGTTGAGAATCAGGATTATCAATAAGTCTTCCCTAAACAATTTATTATATAATACTGTTGCATGTAATTGATATTCACCATTCATTGTATTCTTTTTAAAAATAAGTTTATTTACTTTAAATTCCAATTGTAGTCCCCCTCCCTTCTCTCCCCAGTACTACCCTCCATTCCTATTGCCCCTATTCCCTTTTCCCCTCCAGAAAAGGGAGGTCATTTCCATTGAGCTAGTTTTTCAGTTCTGTTGGATCTCAGTGGACCAAAGTACACAAAGGCCTTTCCACATTGCTTATATTCACAGAATTCCTCTCCAGTAAGGATACTTTTATGATGATGATGACTCTAGATTTGTGCAAGGCCTCACCATTTTAACACATTCATAAGTTTGTTCTCTCCAGCATGAATCCTTTCATGATGATGAAGATTATACAAATGTGGAATGGTTTCACCATGTTAAAAGCATTATAGGCTTTCTGTACATTAGGATTTCTTTCATGAGTGTGAAGATGATTCTGAAGTCCAAAAGTTTTTTCACATTGGTTACAGTCAGTCAGACTTCTTTCCAGTATGTGTTCTTTTATGTATTAGGAGATGTTATGTGCAAAGGCTTTGCCACATAGTTATATTCATATGGTTTCCCTCCAGAATGTGTTGTTGTCTTAGGAGATGATTGTTACATGCAAAGGCTTTATCACACTAATTACCCTCACAAGGCTTCTCTCCACTGTGTGTTTTTTCATGTTTTCAGAGACTACTGCTGTGCAAAGGCTTTATCATATTGGGTATATTCATAAGGTTTCTTTCCAGTATGTGTTCTTTTATGGCTTATGAGATTACTGTTTTGCGTGCAAAGGCTTTACCACACTGGTTACATTCATAAGGTTTCTCTCCAGTGTGTGTTCTTTTTATGGCTTAAGAGAGTACTGTTTTGTGCAAAGGTTTTACCACACTGGTTACATTCATAAGGTTTTTCAGTCTCCAGTGTTTTGTTCTTTTATGCAAAGGCTTTTGGTTAGATAACGTTTCTCTCCAGTGTGTGTTCTTTTCTGCTTAAGAGCACTGCTTTACCACACTGGTTACATTCATAAGGTTTTCTGTCCAGTGTGTGTTTTCTGCAAAGGCTTTTATCATTACATTTAAGGTTTCTCTCCAGTGTGTGTTCTTTTTGGCTTATGAGATGACTGTTTTGTGCAAGGCTTTACCACACTGGTTACATTCATAAGGTTTCTCTCCAGTGTGTGTTCTTTTATGGCTTATGAGATGACTGTTTTGTGCAAAGGCTTTACCACATTGGTTACATTCATAAGGTTTCTCTCCAGTGTGTGTTCTTTTATGGCTTATGAGATGACTGTTTTGTGCAAAGGCTTTACCACACTGGTTACATTCATAAGGTTTCTCTCCAGTGTGTGTTCTTTTATGGCTTATGAGATGACTGTTTTGTGCAAAGGCTTTACCACACTCATTACATTCATTCTCTCAGGTTTCTCTCCAGTGTGTGTTCTTTTTATGTCATTATGACTGTTTTTTGGCTTAAAAGGCTTTACCACATTGATTACATTTGTAAGGCTTCTCTCCAGTGTGTGTTCTTTTATGCCTTTTATGAGAACAGTGGTATAGGGGAAGGCTTTACCACATAGAGTGCATTTAAAGGGTTTCTCTCCAGTATGACTGCTTTCATGCCTGCAAAGAAAATTGGCACATGTGAAAGATTTACCACAGTCATTTCATTACACTAATAAATATATTTATCTATATGAATTAATTTCATAATTTGGTCTAATGGTAAAGAAGAATCAAATTTTAAAGTTTTATCACTTTATTTACATTCATGGTATTCCCCTTCATTATGGGTATTTTTGAAGATCCCTGTGATGGTAAGAGCATTTGTTATGTGGATCACTTTTATAGCATCATTTTTCTATAAGAGGTTTTCTCCTATATATGAAGAGTATTGTAAGAATTCAGAGTTTTACCACAGCAATCCCATTCACAAATTTTTGTACTGTATGAATGATACTTCATTTACAAAGTGAGCCAAGACAAGCAGAAGTTCCAAATTCCTAGTATTCATGGGTATTTTCAGCAATATGAGTTTTTGATGAATTCTCAGTGATGTTGCAAAACCAATTAACAGTAACCATTTATCACATTCAGAAAATTTACTCACAGTGGGGACTACTACCAAATCAATTGTTCTTGGAGAAAGACAGGGACACTGCTTCTTTCAATATCCCTATGCTCATGTGTCTTAGAATCATTTTGACATATGATATACCAGTTTAATTTACAAAAATAATAAAGATTCCCACATTGAATTAACACAGTTTGTTTTTTGTTCATCATAGACATGTCATATAGGGATTAAGGTTTCTCCACAACAATATTCTTGATTCTCATAAGCTGCTCCTTTCACTAAACTTTACAATGTTACTGCATGAAAATTAGTAACACTGGTTCTACTATGTAATTTTTGCTTATTAGAAGGTTTTGGACACATACTGATCACCAATTCAGTGTGTATACCTCTTACAATATCTGAGTAGATAGAATGAGACTAAACAGATTGGCAGTTCAAGTCAGTAGCTGTAATGTCCATATGATTCAAATGGTATTTTTGTTACAATATTATGTTATTTTCTTCTATCTTAGGGAGTGCCTTGTAAACACAAATCAGATACCTGACATGGAATTGTGAGATTTTAATGATCATCAGTACACTTAAAGCAGTGCTGTTTTTACACTGTTGCTTTTCTTTAAAACTTCCAGGACACAGCCATGTGTGCTGGTACATGCCTTCAATTCCAGCACTTGTGGAGGCAGAAGCAGGCAGATCTGTGTGATTTTGAGGTCAGGCTGGTCTAACAAGCAAGTCTAAGAAAGTCACAGATACCCAGAAAAAAATCTATTTCAAAAACAGAAAATAAAAAGCAGCCAATAAACAAACAAACAAACAAACAACAAAAAAACACAAACTTCCAGGACACATTAAAATTTAAGATTTATATCTGTATCAACATGCACATAAAGTTACCTTTTATTACTTGTAGAACTTTGAAAATGTTCTTCAATATTATGGTCATCCCAATTGTAGCCTAAAATATAGTATGAGAAAATAAATATTATTGGAAATATCATGTTATTATTAAGGCAAAACTTAAATCACTATCTTCTGTGACCCTTAGAACCATGCCTGATTTATTTACCTCATTCCTCCTCATTCTCAATTGGAATTACAGAAGAGGATCAATAACAAAGTAAAAGTTGTCTCTTTATTTTAAAAGTGAAAGAAAAATTGCAGTCTTACCTATAGCAGTGAGGTTTTCACAGGTCTCTAGCATCACATCTTTGTAGAGTTGCTTCTGGGAAGGTTCCAGCAAGGCCCACTCTTCTTGGCTGAATTTCACATGCACATCATTGAAGGTCACTGAATTCTAAAATATGCCATACATTTGTACAACAGAAACAGTGGCAACAATATAAATTTATACTTCATTGTCAATATAATCATATAATTCTAGTGCTTCTTCAATTTATTTTCTGACACAGAAGTGCTGAATGTTATACAGTTGGGTGCTGTGTGTGATGTGAAGTAGGGGAGAAAAAAAAGCCTAAAGGTTAGATTGAAAAAAAAAAAAAAGGCGTGCTTCAAAAAACCTGTGTTTCATCAGTTTGTAAGACATGAATATAAAGTAGCGATTAGTTGGGTTCTTGAGCAATCTATGAATCATCTTCAGTTACTAGGGTGAGTAGGTCAGGACCCTGTCATGATACAAGTGGAAGGACAAAACACAGTCTTGATATTTTATATAGCAACAAATGAGATGTGTTGATCAGGGGACACTGAACAGATGGGTAACATCAGTCAAAAGACAACATGGTACTGAATATTATGTTTTGACCAGGGCTCAGGGATGTGGCATATCAGTATGTGAAGAGGGGGGCTCATATATTTGTGGAAGGGAAAGTGGACTACAGTGAATACATGGATAAAAATAATGTGAGTGGCAAGCAACAAAAATCATAGCCAATAACATCATATTTCTGAGTGACCAGACAAAAGAAAAGGAATAGAACACATGATTATTCTTTGATCATTGTTTTGTATATCCTCCTTACTAAATAATGTAGTCTATAGATTAAAAATAAAGATTAAAACTTTTCTATTAAAAAAGAAATGTTAATGTTATCACTAATTCATTTTAGAAGAAAACAGAGTAACAAGATTTAACTGTATCATATCTGAACTTTTTGAAGAGGATATAGCTTTGGAATAGACATGGCAATTAATGTGGACAAAGACAAATAGAGAGAAGAGTGTGAAATAGAGAGACAGAGACATAGAGACAGAGACACAGAGAGAGAAATTAACAGATGAACAATACTAAGTACAGATCAGAGAAATTTATTAACAGTTACTAACTACAAAAAAATGGTGGACAAGCTGGGTGTATTCTGTCTGTCATGCCTTCAATTCCATCACTCAGGAGGCAGACGCAGGTGTATCTTATTGAACTGGATGTCAGCATTATCTATTCAAAGAGTTCTAGGACAGCCAGACCTATATAGTAAGACAGAGCCTCCTCTAAAAGTCAATCAAACACAAAATATTGAAAGAACTCAGAGGTCTTTACTGAAGCTTCTACAAGGAATTATACATTCACTCCTGTTGTATATTTATTTTCCAGAAATCTGCACTGCCCTAGCTTAAACTGTAACTTCAATGATATCTTACTAAAAGGGAATGCATGTTTAAACAGCTAAAAATAGAAAGATGAAAATATTAACAATGTAAATGCTGATCATAAATAAGCAACATAAAACAGGACAGATGGCTCAGCAGTGAGGAGTTCTTGCTGCTCTTTCAAATAATTGGGCTCAATTGTCAGTGATTACCTGGGACCCACTACTATCAATTGCTATAAGTTCATGAGTTCTGAAGACATCTTCAGACTACTGTGAATGATTAGGCACACAAGAGGTGCATATTCATGCATACAATCAAAATACTCATATTCAGTAAAAATTAAAAATAGATCCCAGATGGTTGGGCTGATTGCATACTGTGTCTGATAAGCTGGGTAGCAGAGACTGCACAGTGCGTCCAATAGTTGGATCTGTGGGTCCCAACTGACTGTGTTTCAAATGTAAGAAGAAAACCAATGATGAGGAAAACAATTGGGTCCAACCTCAGAGCACCCAGCTAATCTCTGGGAAAATTCCTGGGATGTTGCAGCAGGAATAAGGTTTTCAAGCAAATGGACCCAAGAAGCAAGCAGGAGTAGATATTCTAATATCTTATAAAATAGACTTTCAACCAAAATTATTTGAAAGGGATGAGGAAGGGGGAATCCAAGATGGCGGTGCCAGGAGGACATTGGGTCTGAGGAGTAGGACAGCAATGTTGGTACAACAACTAAAAGACTGAACTCTGGGCCCTAAAACAACAGCGATCCTGTTTCCCAGGTGAGAGGAAACCCCACCCTGTGGGAGTCAGTCAGGTCCACTCTCAGGTCACTCAGCGAGAACTTGGAAGATATCCTGGGTCGCAGGATACACCTTTGTGTCCTGATAACTTTTCCAGACTAAATTATATTCTCCAGGGCACCAGAGACTGGGAGCCCCAGTCTAGAAAAGAAACAGGGAAGAAGAAAGCAGGACTGACCTCAGGTCACCCAGTCTATCCCTGGAAAGGTCCTGCAGACTGATGGGTGCACAGCTGTCAGGCCTGAGTGCGCCTCCAGCTGCTAGCCCTGCATGCCCTACTCTCCATCACAGAACTGTGTGCCCCAGGACACTAGAGGCTGGGTTTCCCTGTCTGGAGAAAACCCCACAGGCAGGGAAACAGCAGGTCCCAGATTAGAGAACTCAGCCAACTCCCCCCCACACACACTACATCCACCATACACAGGAACATTCTTGGAAAAGTTCTCAGCTTCTTTCCCAGTCACCAGCTTGGAGCCATCATTGGCCAGTGCCTATGCATTCTACACAAAAAATGTCAAACACCACAGACTGAGTCTTCCTATTGGGAGAAAACCCAAAGGTTGGGAAAATATCTGGCCCTACCTCAGGACACCTAGCTCCAGAAAAGTTTCTGGTTATTCACAGGCTCCAGACTCTAGCCTCCTGCTGTACACATGAGAGTGGTGCTCACCTGCCACTGATTACCACCTGGGTACTGGGGCACAGAGCTCCAAACTGAGACCTACAGAAGCCTGGGTTCCCTGAGATCAACCCCAGATACTGCTCCAAAGGACAACCAGTTATCCATAACTAAACTGAACAAGCCACAGGGCACTCAGGTTACAGCAGCAGCTCACTAAATTTACAGCAAGAAACCCAGCAGCAGGGCAGCTGTCTCCAGAACTTCTCTGGGTGAGAGGATAGCCCCATTTACTAACAAAGGCAACAATTAGTACTCAGGTCTGTACGCCTGAGATGAGCTGTGGCAATTCCTGAAAAACACCTGCCATTCAGTGACCATACCTAAAAAAATGGAGGAGAGCTCCTTTGGAAAAAATCATCTTCCTGCCAAGGGATTTGACCCACCACAGGATTCCAGGAAGTACCAGAAACTAACACCCAACACCTAAGATATCCCAATGGGTAGAGGCCACTGTAAAAGCTCAACCAACAAAAGACAAAGCAATATGGCATTTCCAGAACCCAGTTATTCAGGAGCAAGCAGCCCTGGATACCCCAGCATAAAGACAATTTCAGTCCAATATCCCTTATGAACATTGATGCAAAAATACTCAACAAAATACTTTGCAAACCCAATACAAAAACACATCAAAGATATCATCCACTACAACCAAGTAGGATTCAGGCCAGGTATACAGGGGTGGTTCAATATGCAAAAATCCATCGATATGATCCACCATATTAACAAATTGAAAGAAAAATAAACACATGATAATCTCCTTAGTTGCTGAAAAAGCATTTGAAAAAAATCCAGCATCCATTCATGTTTAAAGTATTGAGAGATCAGGGATACAGGGCATATACCTAAACATAGTAAAGGTGATATACAGCAATCCTATAGCCAACATCAAGCTAAATGGAGAGAAACTTAAAGCAATCCCACTGAATTCAGGGACAAGGCAAGGCTGCCCCTCTCTCCATATCTCTTCAACATAGTTCTAGAAGTCCTTGCTAGATTAATAAGACAATTAAAGAAGATCAAGGGGATACAAATGGGAAAGGAAGAAGTCAAAGTATCACTATTTGCAGATGATATGATAGTATACATGAGTGACCCCAAAAAATTCTACCAGGAAACCCTAAAGCTGACAAACACTTTCAGCAATGTGGCTGGATACAAAATCAACTCAAAAAATAAGTAGCCCTCCTGTATACAAAAGACAAAAGTGCTGAGAAAGAAATTAGGTAAACAACACCCTTCACAATAGTCAAAAAGGACATAAAGTACCTTGGTGTGACCCTAACCAAGCAAGTCAGACTTGTATGAAAAAAATTTCAAGTCTCTAAAGAAAGAAATAGAAGAAGATATCAGAAGATGGAAAGATCTCTCATGCTCATGGCTTGGCAGGATTAACATAGTAAAAATGGTCCTCTTACTAAATGCGATTTACAGATTTAATGTAATTCCCATCAAATTACCAACACAATTCTTTACAGACCTTGAAAGAAAAATTTCCAACTTCATATGGAATAACAAGAAACCCAGAATTGCTAAAACAATCTTCCATAATAAAAAAGTATCTCCATCCCTGATCTCAAGCTGTACTATAGAGCAACAGTAATAAAAACTGCATGGTACTGGCATAGACACCAACTAGTGGATCAACAGAATCGGATAGAAGTCTCAGAAATACACCCACACACTATGGACTCCTGATTTTTGACAAAGATGTCAAAACCATACAATGGAAAAAAGATAGCATCTTCAACAAAAGGTGCTGGTCTGAATGGATGTCTACATGTAGGAAAATGCAAATAGATCCATATTTATCACTCTGCATAAAACTAAAGTTCAGGTGGATCAAAGACCTCAGGATAAAACCAGACGTACTAACTCTGTTAGAAAAAAAGTGAGGAAGAGCCTTGAGGTCATTGGAACAGGAGACAACTTCCTGATCAGAACTTCAACAGTACAGGCTCTAAGAGCAACAATCAATAAATGGGACCTCATGAAACTGAAAAAACTTCTATAAGTCAAGGGAAACTGTGGTCAAAACAAAATGACTGCCTGCAGATTAGGAAAGGATCTTCACCAACCCTATATCTGACAGAAGGTTAATATCCAGTATTTATAAAGATTTCAAGAAGTTAAACACCAACAAATCAAGTAACCCAAATTAAAAAATGGGGAACAGAGCTAAACAGAGAATTCTCAATAGAGGAATATAGAATGGCAGAGAAACACTTAAAGAAATGTTCAACATTCTTAGTCATCAGGGAAATGCAAATCAAAATCACCCTGAGATTTCACATTACAACCATCAAAATGACTAAGACAAATAACTCAAGTGACAACCCATGCTGGATAGGATTTGGAGAAAGGGGAATCCTCCTTCATTGCTGGTGGGAATGTAAACTTATGCAATGACTTTACAAATCAACCTGGCACTTTCTCAGACAATTAGGAATAGCGCCACCTCAAGATCCAGCTATACCACTCCTAAGCATATATCCAAAAGGCGCTCAAGTATACAACAAGGACATCTGCTCAACTATGTTTGTAGTAGCTTTATTTGTAATAGCCAGAAGCTGGAAACAGCACAGATGGCCCTCAGTTGAGGAATGGATACAGAAATTCTGGTATATCTATATGATGGAATATTACTCAGCAATGAAAAACAAGGAAAACGTTCAATTTGCAGGTAAATGGTGGGAAGTGGAAAAGATCATCCTGAGTGAGGTATCCCAGAAGCAGAAAAACTGACAGGGTATATACTCACTCATAAGTGGATATAGTATATAAAATATAGGATAAAGATACTAAAATCTGTACACCTAAGGAAGTTAATCATGAAGGAGTATGCTGGCTAAGATGCCCAAATCCCATGCAGAAAGGCAAAGAGAATGGACATCAGATGAGGGAGAATACAGGGACAGGACAGGAGCCTACCACAGAGGGCCTTTGAAAGGCCCTACCCTGCAGGGCGTCAAGGCAGATGCTGAGACTCATAGCCAAAATTTGGGCAGAGTGCATGGAATCTTATGGAAGAACTGGGAGATAGTAAACCTGGAGAGGACAGGAGCTCCACAAGGACAGTAACAGTTCCAAAAATTCTGGGCACAGGGTCTTTTTTGAAACTGATATGCCAGCCAAGGACCACTCATGGAGATGGCCTGAAACCTCTGCACAAAAGGTAGCCTATGGCAGTTCAGTATTCAAGTGGGCTTCATAGTAATGGGGACAGGGACTGTCTCTGACAGGAACTCATTGGCCTGCTCTTTGATCTTCTCCCATTGAGGGGGGATCAGCCTTGCCAGGCCACAGAAGAAGACAATGCAGCCACTCCTAATGAGACCTGATAGACTAGGATCAGAGTGAAGGGGAGGAGGACCTCCCTTATCAATGAACTGGGAAAGGGACAGGGGTGGGAAAGATGGAGGGAGGGTTTGGGAGGGGAGGAAGGAAGGAGGTACAGGAGGGATACAAAGTGAATAAACTGTTATTAATAAAAATGTAAAAAGAACACAATAAAATGTTGAAAGATTTTTTAAAAACTATGCTGTTACACATAGTTTCAAACTTTGAAAATATTGCCTGATATCAGTTATTGCTCCTAAATAAAAATAAATAAATAAATAAATAAATAAATAAATAAATAAAAAAATGAGGAAGGATACGTCATACTCATCAAAGGAAAATTCCACCAAGATGGCATCTGTATTCTGAGCAACAATGCCCCAAATACAAGGACACCTACATTTGTAAAAGAAACATTAATAAAACTTAAAGAACATATCAATCACTGTACATTAATAGTGGGAGAGGTCAACATGTCACTATCATCAAGGGACAGAGCAATGGAAAAGGACTTACACTGAGAGATAATGACACAAATTGATGTCATGAATCAAATGAACCTAACAGATATCTAGAGATTTTTTTAACCCAAACAGAAAAGAATCTATCTTCTTTCAGCACCTCATGGACCCTTCTCCAAAACTGAACATACAGTAGGTCACAAACCAGGTCTCAACAGATACAATAAGATTGAAATAATATCTTGTATCCTATCAGACCATGATGGACTAAAGATGGACCTCAACAATAACAGAAATATAAAAAGCCTACACACACATGGGAACTGAACAACTCCCTACTCAATGAAATCTAGGTCAGGGAAGAAATAAAGAAAGAACTTCCTACAATTCAATGAAAATGAAGGTACATCATACCCAAACTCAATGGGATGCAGTGAAAGCAGTCCTAAGAGGACTTTTAATAGCACTAAAGGCCTTCATAAGCTATTGGAGACATCCCATACAAGCAACTGAATGGCACACTTGAAAGCCCTAGAAAAAAGAAGCAAACACACCCAACAGGAGTAGACTACTAGAATAACCAAACTCAGGGCTGAAATCAATAAATTAGAAACAAAGAGAATAATTCAAAGAATCAACAAAACCAAGAGCTAGTTCTTTGAGAAAATCAAATACATAGACAAACTCTTAGTCAAACTAAGTAAATGGCAGAAAGACACTATCCAAATCAACAGTCTGAAAGGAAGAGAGATAACAGACACTGAGAAAATCCAAAGAACCATTAGATCTTATGTCAAAAGCCTATATGCCGCAAAATTTAAAAATCTAAATGAAATACACAATTCTCTTGTTAGATTCCACTTACCAAAGTTGAATCAAAATCAGGTAAAGATATTAAATAGTCTTTTACTGCCTAAAGGAATAGAAGCAGCCATCTAAATACTTGCAACCAAAAAAAGCCAAGAGTGTGCTGATTTCAGAGCAGAATTCTACAAGACCGTCAATGAAGTGTCAATATCGATATTCTTCAAATTATTCCACAAAATAAAAATGGACGCAACATGACCAAACTCCTTTTGTAAGACCACAGTCACCTTGATAAATCCTCAAAGACCCCCAAAAAGAAAGAGAACTTCAGACCAATCTCTTTTATGAACAATGATGCAAAAATACTCAATAAAATAATCGCAAACCAAATCCAAGAACATATCAAAGATATCATCCACCATTATCAAGTAGGCTTCATCCCAGGCATGCAGGGATATTTCAATATAGGAAATCTTAATCCGTCATATAAACAAATTGAAAAAAAAAAAAAAAAAAACAGGATCATTTCCTTAGATGCTGAAAAAACATTTGACAATATCCAACAGTTATTCTTGTTTAAAGTCTTGGAGAGACTGGGGACAGAGTCACAGATCTAAAAATAGTAAAAACAATATACAGCAGTCCTATAGCTAACATCAAACTAAATGAAAAGAAAGTTAAATCAATTCCACTGAACTCAGGGACAAGACAAGGCCACACACTCTCTCCAAATCTCTTCAGTACAGTACTCAAAGTCCTATCTAGAGCAAAAAGACAACTAAAGGTGATCAAGGGGATACAAATTGATAAGGAAGAAGTCAAAGTATTGCTATTCACATATATGACAGTATATAAAAGTGACCCCAAATATTCTACTGTAGGGAACTCCTACAGTTGAATAACACTTTATCAAAGTGGTTGGATATAAAGTTAACTAAAAAAAAAAAATCAGTAGCACTCCTGTATGCAAAAGACAAATGGACTGAGAAAGAATTAGGAGAACAAGACCCTTCACAATAGGCAGAAAAAAAAAAACAACATAATGTATCTTGGAGTTATCCTCAACAAGCAAGTGAAAAACCTGCATGAAAAAAAAAAAAAAAAAAAAACAACTTTAAGCCTCTGAAGAAAGAAATTGAAAAAGATACCAGAAGATAGAAATATCTCTCATGCTCATGGATCAGTAGGATCAACATAGTAAAAATTGCTATCATACCAAAAAACAATCTATAGATTAAATAATATTCCCATCAAAATATCAACACAATTCCTTAAGGAACTTGAAAAAAACAATTCTCAGCTTCATATGGAAAAATAAAAAAGCCGGAATACCTAAAACAGTCCTGCACTATAGCAGATCTTCAGTAGGTATCACCATCCCTGATCTCAAGCTCTACTATAAATCAATAGTAATAAAAACTGCACAGTACTGGAATAAAAACAGAATGGTGGATAAATGGAATTAAAGTGAAGACCCATAAAAAACCCACACACCTATGGACATTTGATTTTTGACAAAGAAGCCAAAACCATGCAATGGAAAAATGACAGCATCTTCAACAAATGGTGCTGGTCTAACTGGATGACTACATGTAGAAAAATGAAAATAGATCCATATATATTACCCTGCATCAAACTACAGTCCAAGTTGTTCAAAGACCTCAACATAAAACCAGATACACTAAATCTGTAAGAAGAAAAATTGGGAAAGAGCCTTGATCTCATTGGCATAGATGATAAATTCCTCAACAGAACACCAAGAACACTGGCTCTAAGATCAAGAATTAATGAATAGGATCTCATGAAACAAAAAGCTTCTATGAAGCAAAGAACTCTGTCAATAGAATAAAATGACCACCTACAGCCTGGCAAAAGATCTTCACCAACCCTACATACAACTGAAAGAGCTAATATAAACAAATATATATAAAAGCTGAAGAAATTAAACTCCAATAATCCAAATAATCCAATTTAAAACTGGGGTACAGAACTATACAGAAATTTCTCCACAGAGGAATATCAAATGGTGGACATTAAATGCTCAATATCTGTAGTCATCATGGAAATGCAAATGACATTCCATCTTAAACCCATCATGGCTAAGGTCAAAACCTGAATTTAATAGCAAGCTAGTGAGAATGTGGAGAAAGAGGAACACTCCTCCATTGCTGGTGGGAGTGCAAACTTATACCACCACTTTAGAAATCAATCTGTTGCTTTCTCAGACAATTAGAAATATTGTTACTTCAAGACTCATCTATACCATTCCTGGGCATATATCAAAAAGATGCTCTACCATTCAACAAAGATATTTGCTCAACTATGTTCATAGCATCTATATTCATAATAGCCAGAATCAGGAAACAATCTACATGTCTCTCAAGTGAACAATTGCTTTACAGAAATTGTGGTACATTTACACAATGGAATGCTACTCAGGTATTAAAAAAAAAAAAAAAGGAAACCATGAAATAATCAGGCAAGTGGATGGACCTGGAAATGATCATCCTAAGTGAGTTATTCCAAAACCAGAAAGACATGCATGGTAAGTGGATAATAGCCATAATACAGGATAAACATACTACAATCCACAGGCCTAAAGGAGCTAAATAAAAAGGAGGACCCTATGAAGGATGCTCAATTCTTATGCAAAAGTGCAAATAGAATCAACACCAGAAGTGACTGAGGAGAGGGAAGAGGATGAAAGCCTAACATACATATCCTCCGAAAGACTCTGCCCAGCACAGGTTCGAAGCAGATGCTAAGATTCACAACCAAACTTTGGGTAGAGCACAGGGAATCATAGGAAAGAGTGGGAGGATAGAATGTAGAAAGACCCAGAGCTGGCAGGACCTCCAGAAGAAGACCAACAAGGACAACAAATCTGGGCCCATGGGGACTTGGAGAGATTGATGCACCCACAAAAGACCATTCATGAAGAGGACCCAGACTGCTTCTCAAATGTAGCTGATAGGCAGCTCAGTCTCCGTGTGAGATCCATAGTAAGGGGAGAAGATGCTGGCAATGACATGGACTCTGTTGTCTGCTATTTGATCACTTCCCCTTGGTGGAGGGGGCATTGCTATGCCACAGAGGAAGAGGATGCAGGCAGTCCTAGTGAGCCTTGATAGGGCGGAGTCAGGTGGTTGGAGAGGAGGGCTCCCCCTATCTGAGAATTGGAAATGGGATAAGGGTGAAAGAGGAACAGAGGGGTGAAACAAGGAAGAGACAAGGGAGGGGGCTAAAATTGGGATGTTAAGTGGATAATTTTTTAAAATTGTATTTATTTATTTATTACAATTTATTCACTTTGTATACCCACTGAGGTTCCCTCCATCATCTCCACCCAGTCCCACCCACTCTCCTTCTTCTTTCCCTATGCACTTTCCCTAGTCTCCTAATAGGGGAGGAACTCCTCCACTTCTGCCTGACCCTAGCTTATTAGGTCTCATCAAGGATGGCTGCATCATCTTCCTCTGTGGCCTCACAAGGCTGCACCCCTCAGGAGGAGGTGATCAAAGACCTAAGTTCATGATGGAGAATAAATTACAGAAAACAATTTTAAATTAAATGTGAATTAAATAAATACATAAAGTTTAAAAAGCACAACAGGTAAGAAGAACATCACACACCTGCAATTCAATGACTCAGAAAGCTCAGGCAGTGTTAGTGTCATGAAGACATGTCATCCTAAGAAATTAAATATACTTTCTGCCAAATTTTAAATGCAAGATGTGGATGAAGAGCAACACAATAACCTACACTTACATATACAAAACAAAACAAAATAAAAAACCCAGGATCAGCAGCGAATGATGATGATGTTGATGTCAGGGATGTTGGCCTAAATTTAAACCCAACACTCGACTGGAGCTAAACCTGTAAGTTCAAAACCTGCTTGGTCTACATACCAACTTTCAGGACAACCAGGGCTACACAGAAACTTTTTCTTCAATGTCAAAAACAGAAACATCATCTTCTCTGGAAGCTTTTTTGATTCAAGCAAATAAGTTCTGACCAAATTCCCTATAGGCTTATTGTCATCCCATGATGAAAATGTAGACTAACTTCAATGATCCTAAAATTCTGCCATAGCTCATATACTGTTCAAATGTTCACAGTCTCTTCTGATACACAAGAGAATCTCTTGTGTGCCACATCTTGTAACATCAGAAGCAAGTTACATCATTCCAACATAGATGCACAGAATACCCCTTTCCCATTCTTGTAGAGAGGAATGTGTACATATATAAGGAAGAATGGAACAAGGAAAGAAGATCTACAAAGAAAACAACAAATCCTGATGCTGTTTGGAAAGGCTTAGATGGTCCTATCCATGAAACATCTCATACATCCCCAAGATTGCTTACTTCCACTCCCTATAGGCAACAATATATGGTAGGTGTCTCCTAACTTAGGTATCTAAACATCTTGTAGTGTCAAGATACAACTCAGTCTTCACCCTCACTGCTTCATGCAATGAAACTTTACAGTATCTTCACTGGTAATCTGACTCTGCTAAACACTGATGGCTGGCACCGGGCTGAACTGAAGCTACAAAGAAAGAATCTATTACCTTAAATTTTGCATCTTTCTTGTTTCTAGAACCAGCACAACATGTGTGAGCCTGTCAAATTGGATTCTACATTGGGGTGGAAAAATTGGGATGGACCGTGCCACACTTGGACCACTTTTGGAGCAGGTTTTATATGAAGTTCCTTCCTGGCACTAGGAATCACTTTGCCTACTCCTTCCATTAACAGAAGAATTAGCAGTGGGGAGTATTACTGTGTGGACTCCATTTTAAGCTTCAAATCCAGAGCTAGGACCTTCTCTTTGATGGTGATAATCTCCTTGAAAATTACTGTCTCTGTTTCAGCACGTGACTGCCATCTGAAGTTACCTACTGATGCTTTTCTCAACAAACCAAAGACTATATTTATTTCTGCTCCAGTTGTCTCTTTATTTCACTGTGGTCCTGAAACTCTCACTAACAATAACCATTCAACAGATTTAGTATTCCAAATAAGAAATACAGCCCATTATTTTTTTAATTTTGCCTTACTCAATTCTCAGGGCATGCGCAGAATAATTACGATTTTCAGCTAAAATATTAGACAAATGACCTCTAGCTTAATTTTCCATAGAGTCTATTGTCCACTGAAATCCTATGACATGGACTTCCTCTGTCTGCATTACTCTCAATACTCTGATCTTCTAGGTCCTACCAGAACAGCCAATGAAGCTCTGTGTACAGCATTGTAATGCTTTTGCCATCTTAAATCCTGATGTTTTCCACAGTCCTTAAAAAGAGAACATTCCAAGATTCTGTCCAGCAGTAAAATCACTCTTTGCATATAACTTTTTGTTCTAATTTGCTACTTTGTTGTTGTGACTAAATCCCCTAACTAAAAGCATCTCAGGTCATGAATGGGTTTATACGTTTAGTTTGGTACTGTCAGATCACAGTCCATCATTTTGGGAGCTTAGCATAGAAAGTCAAGCTTGAAGAAAATTAAGGCAAAAGCCATGGGCAAATGTTTCCTGGGTTGGTCTCTTGCTTCATCACTGTCTCATGCTCAGGTAGTTGTCTTATGCAGCCCAGGCCCACTTGCTTAGGGATATTGCATCTCTCAGTGGAAGAGCCTCCCCACATCAATCATCTATCAACACAATCTCTCACAGATAGAGCAAACAGCTTCTCTGATGAGGGCATGCTATTAATTGAGGCTCCCTCAGATGACTGTAGGCTTTGAAATTTTGACAACTGAAGCTAATAAGGACAAAGAGACAACAATATAGGAGAAAGTTTTAAAAACCCAAAAACAATGTGTTAATTCTATCAATCACTTTAAAAAGCAAAAACTGAGACATTGATGATTGCAACAACTTGAAAACACAGATATACCAAGAAATGAGGAGAGGCAAGCCTTTAAGATCAAGAAAAGAAAAGTAAAGCTGTTTCTCTTAATCAAGTCTCCAAATCAACAAAAACTAAAGGAATTATAGCATAATATAATAAATTTTCAGAAGGCAAAAATATGTGAAGTTCTATGACTTTCAAGAGAAACAATATAGTTAGATTATAACTAATCAAATCACACAATATACATAGCACCCTGTCAAAAGCAAACACAAAGACAGGCCTCTAAATATAACATAGTCTTATAAGCAAATACAATAGGATTATACTTAAAATCAAAATAAAAGAAATCACTGGCCATTACTCAACTTGTGCAATATGGTTATTTCCTTTGGCAACAATAAAATATGTATTGGAGGTGGAGGGCTATTCCAATTGAAGAGATTCCATTAAAACATGCAAATGTTTCAATATTAGATAAATGATTTTGCCTACTAAAATGTTCTCATATTCTTATGATAAAGAAAAGATATTTGTTAGAATCACTTGGAAACCATACTATTTTCTATGACTGATGACTGGATATATGTCTGCATCAGTAACTTTTTAATAGCAATAAATATCAACAGCATCAATTCTTCCAATCCAGTGACTCAGATTAGCAGAATTAATTAAAAGGCAGCATCCTCCAAGAAATATACCTCATTAAATGACAAACACTACTGCAGGGAGAAAATGTGGGGCAAAATATCCTAAGTAAATGAGGTTAGGAAACAAGTAGGTACTACTGTTTCTGTATCTGGAGAATATAAATACTAAAAAAAGATTAGTTAGAAAAGACAGAAGTCACAAAACAAAAAGAAAATGGAAACTTCTCAAGCCAAGTGGAAGAAAGCAGAATTTTAAAGAAACTATGTTTGTATTATACGCTTAAACATTTTTTGCACTAATTGCTTTAACAACCAATATCATCTTCATGTAGTTTGTTTTAATATCTTTTTCTTGTGCTCTCAGCTATGTGTGTATATTCAGTATGTGCTGTTGTATGTGGTATGAATAAATTCCATATAGAAATCCAAGGAAATCATAATCAAACAATTGGAGGAAACCAATAATTTCCTTAAATAAAGCCAGGAAAAAACAAACATTTGAGGGATGTGAGGCTTTGCTGGATTAGGGTGAAGTCTGACATCTCTGGATAGCCACTTATTTACATTCAGTCTGTGATGGTGAACTCTGTTTTCTCAGTGAAGGGCCTAAAAATCTGCCTCCTGATCTATATGACCCTGGGTCATATAAAGAGCTTCACATAGCCCTCAGGGTAGATTATTAGGCAAACCCTTTCCTGTGAAGAAAACTGCTTGAACAGCATCTGGGAATTTCTAGAAATGGATCACCCTGCTAAGGATCTTAGTCTTCAGCAGTGACTTTCAACTGTACTCAGAGATTTTTCCCCACATATAGGATAATTGAGTACTGTGCTCTCCTTCTTGTGATAGAACCATTCTACTGCATGGAAAATGAGGCATGGTAGCACTATATGTAAGCCAAGTATCCTTGACCCCCAGACCCCAGCAAATCAGACATTTATCCTCAGAATCCTTCCCTCTGCACAAGGTTTATAAGTCCCTGACCTCAAATAAACAAGTTGTGGGTGCATGCATGCTGGCTGGTTATATGCCACCTGATACCAACAGCCTTTCATCATGGCCCCTGAGGTTCATCATTTATCCCCCTCTGGGCCTGCTCTCTGACATACTGGGCCTAGGCCACACTGGATCTGGGTCTCACCAGGCCTATGTCTTGGTTGCAAGCCAACCAAGCATGTACTTTCACCTGCACCTCTGAGGTGAAAGACTTCAGAGCAAGGCACAGCAGTGTATCCGAGAATGGTAACACTTTGGTATTGCCATAGGCTCTGGAGCACCCGAATTTCCACTACCACTGGTGATTTCATTCTAAAAGAACTAGCTACCTGTAACGGTCAATAAAAATCCTTTCCACACCCCGGCCTAGTGAATATGGGTGTTGCCCTAAAGTCTTCTAGCTGCCCCTGAGAGAAATAGAACCACCATTACCCATCTGGAAGCAGAGCTCCAGGCCTCTCCCAAATGGAGAATGACAGAATGAAACACATTCTGGAAATATGGAAATAGATGCAATAAAGAAAGCAAAAACAAGCTGGCCATGGTGGTGCACACCTGTGATCCCAGCACTTTGGTAAGTAGAGGCAGAGAAATCTCTGTGACTTTGATGCTAGCCTGTTCTACAAAGCAAGGCAAGGACAGCATATGCTACACAGAGCATCCCAGGCTCAAAAAACCAAAAGAAAAATATTTTTTTAAATTCAGAAATTTAGGGAGTCCTGGAAATGAAAAAAATTAAAGACTGCAACAAGAAAATACAAAGGCAAGGTTCACACAGAAAACAGAGATCAAGGAGATCAATTTATGCACTGAATACAAAATAGAAGAAATGGAAGACAGGTGTGTTTATACATGCCTTTAACACCAGAAGTCAGGGATGCAGAAACAGCTGGACTGTTGTGAGTTTGAGGCCAGCCTGGTCTACAAAGTGATTCCAGGACAGCAAAGCCTATAAAAAGCAATTCTGTCTGAAAATAAACAAAAAAAAAAAAAAACAGAAAAAAAGATGAAATGGATACATGTGTCAAAGAAAATGTTAAATCCAAAAGTTCCCTATCACAAAACATTCAGGAACTCTGAGACATTAGGAAAAGACAAAACATGCTGATAATCAGATTAGCAGAAGAATGATGAGATCAAGGTTCTAGGAGATATTTTCAACAAAGTCATACAAGAAAAAATTTCTTAACCTAAAAAAGAAGATGTCCATCAAGGCAAGAAAAGCATACAAAAATACCAAAGACACTGAAACAGAAAAGAAAGTCCTTTTACCAGAGAATAATCAAAACACTAAATATACAGAACAAAGAAAGAATATTAAAAGCTGTAACAGAAAAAAAAAAAATTAAACAGACTACACTAACCAATAAAACAGACAAACCAAAAATAAAATAAAATAAAATCCAACCACGAAATAAATAAAGGCAGATCTGTTGGAATTAATCAGTAAAGATACTAGAAATTGAAGGATATAGACAGTGTTCTTTTGACTCTAAAAAAACTAGAGAAGCCAAGAAAAATTACTATCCCCAGAGCCTTTTAATCAGCAAATGGAGAAAATAAGATGTTTCATAATAAGGTCAAATTTAAACAATATGTATCTATAAATACAGCCCCACACAGGGTGCTAAAATCACCACCACCTCCACCACCAAAATACCAGGATTTACAATTGCTGTTTGTTGATATCTCTTAATACCATTGACCCATAGCACCACCACCATCTCCACCACCAAAATACCAAGATTAACAATCACTGTTCATTGATATCTCTTAATACCATTGACCCAAATTCACCAATAAAAAGACACAGGCTAACAAAATGGATGATAAAACAGAATCCATCCTTCTAAATATATCAACACAGCTTCACATAAAGATAGACATTATCTCAAGGTAAAGGGTTGGAAAAGATATTCCAAATGAATGGACAAGAGTATCAATCTTGTATAGCAATTTTAATATCTAACAAAACAGACTTCAAAAACAACTAATAAAAAGATGGCAAAGGACATGGCATATTAAAAAGAAAACATCCAGCAATATAACATTTCAATACTTTACATCTATGCCCCAAACATAAGAGCACCCAAGTTATAAAAGAAACCCTTCTGCAGCTTGCATCACATCCTGGCCCTCATAAACCAGTAGGGGAACACTTCAATATATCACTCTCACCAATGGACAGGTCCTTCTGACCAAACTGAACAGAGAAATGATCCAGATAATTAAGATCAAAAAACTAAATATACCCAAATGATGTTTACAGAACATGCACCCAAGCACAAAAGATTATTCCCTCTTCTCAGCAACTCATATACTATTCTCCAAAATTGATGATATACTTGAACAGTGGAAGATATAAGAAACTTGCAATAAGTTCTTGAAATGAATACATAACATATCAAAACTCATACTACACAATAGAACTGTCGACCAGAAGACAGTTCATAGCATCAAGTACATTCAGAAAAAAATCAGAAAGATCTATTCCTAGCAACTTAACAGCACACCTAAATACTGTAGAACAAAAAAAGTAAACATAACTAAAAGGGGTAGACAGTGAGAAACTGTTGAACTGTGTCTTCACTGGTAAAACTGAATGCTTCCACAGGAATAGAATGGTGGGTCCTATCAAAATTGATAATAATTAGATTTGAATAGTAGAGATCTCCTGAATAAGCAGAGGTAACTATTCCTCAGACAGCTTGGTCCTTGAGTCCACACAAACTTATAAAGACTAGTGTTTTCTTTTTAAATAAAAAAGGATACTTTTGTTGTTTCATATTAAAAAACAGTTAAGAGGTTTAAAATGTTTTAAGTAAATTCAAAGGTATAAACTTGTTTGAGTTGGAATAATTTGGAGTGAATATAACATATTTGAGCAGTGTGGTGATAGACAGTGCCTTTAATCCCAGCAGAGACAAGCAGTTCTCTATTAATTAGTTGTTTTCTAAATTCAGGAGTTACAATGACAGGGTGTTGGTGGTTTATAGCATAGCCCTAATCCCAGCATTTGGGAGGCACATGCCTTTTACATACCACCTGGGAGGCAAAGGCAGGCACATAGGATTTACATTGATTCTACTTAAAAGCTACTTGTAAAAGACAGGCTGAAAATCAAAGTAAATGTCCTTTGTTTTCTAGAAATAAATAGAGTTGAAGGTATATTTGTAAACTTTCAAAGATTTTTGTAACTTAGATTGAGAGATTACACTTTTTCTATTTCCAAAAACCATTTTGCCCTATAAAAGATATAACTGCCTGAAAAGGAACTACTCACCTCCTTTTCAGGCAGATATAACTGCCTGAAAAGGAACTATACCTCACTCAATTAGGTATGGGGCAGGGTTTTGATATAATATTTTCAGGAGAATAAAAACATCCAAATAAAGAATATGGAGTGCACTGGAAACATGAAACTTCTAAAGAAAAAGGACAGATCACCAAAATATTATGCCCAAAGAAAAGGAGTAAACTGGCCAAGTGGTATCACCCACCTTCATGTTGTCTCCTCTGCCTTCTACGGACATAAGTGCAAATTGTCGTTATATGCTTGTTAAAGGACAACACAAAATCTCTATCTCATATCAGAAAAGCCACCTGGTGAGAAACAGAGGAAAACAGAAAAATAAGTGACAATTCTATTGCCACTAATCTCATAATCTTCTGGCACGATGTGACTTCTATACTTAGCACAAACATCAACAGTCAAGAATGCACAGATTTTGTGAAAGAGTGAGGGGATAAGAGAAAAAGCCAAAAACATAAGCCTAAAATATAGCCAAGTTTACATGAAAAGGCCTAAGGAAACTCTAACATGAAAAATGTGCACTGGATCAGAGATACCTTTGATTTTTTTTTAATTTAATACAAATTAAATAAACACAGATTTCACAACTCCTACAAGACAAACTCAAAGTGACACCTAAATTGCTATATTTATGACCCTCCTGCTACTACTAGTCTCCTTTCCAGAGAATCCTTTTTCTCTGGAAGTCTCTTGGAAAATGGAGACCATAATAAAGATGGGCTATGGCTTGCAATCCCTCATGTTCCCTTGTGGGTTCAAGCATAGCCCTGCCCTCACCAACACTCACACACAAAACAATGTTGGAGAATAATTTAATATCTGTTTCTTGCTACATGGATTATGTCACAAGATGTGGAATCTTCCCTTCCCACTTACCTAAACCCAGGCACACCTGACACTGACAAAATTTTGCATCTCAGAAAATCCATTTGAACCCAGAAATTGAATTCCCTTGAATCACACCATTGTGCCCGGTGGTAGTTGAAAGGTAAAAAATAAATTTAAAAAAAAGTAAGCAATTATTGCTTAATGATGACCACCACCACTTCTTTTTTTTTTTACCAGTTTCAAAATTATTTGTAAAATTTGTTACACAAAACCCTGTGTGGAATATAACATGAGGCATTGCTAGAAATGAGACTTTCAGTTTTCCAATCTATCTATCTAATACACAACAAAAGCAATGCCTGGGTGTGCACACTAGATAGTGATACTACAAGCACCACAACTTTCTACTGCCCAAGCCACAGGGTCCCCTCCTCCTTGGACAGGCAACACTCAAGAAGGGTCAGAGGACAAGGATCTCTGCTGAAGTCACCGCATGGAAAACAACAAAAGCAGAGTCTGAACCACAGCCCATCTCGGTCAAAACAGATCAGGCTGTGATAGTTCAGCAGACCTGCTCTGCCTGGCCTGGGAACAATGGCCTCACACTCACCATGGTATGGGCTCTGTTCTCATTCACAGTTCCCTACAGCTACATCAGAGGACAATCCCAGAACAAACCCATAACTCCCACTGTTGTTCCTGACTCCTAGTCCCATGCAGACTCCCTCATTAGCTTGGACAATACAGCTGAGTCTCAGGACAGTAGTAGCTCTTCTACCAGTTGATCAAAGATCAAATGATGCAGATAGCAGAGGTATTCTAGCTTTGCCCCAACCCCTAGGGGCTCACAGAACCCTAGTGTTGTTATAAAAAAATGAAAATCCCAATTGTTTGAGTTTCAATACAGACCCAGGAGCTAGGTACTGGGGAGAAAACCTGCTAGTTCAGAAAGTCAGATAAAGCACCCATCTGACCCTGCTACTCACCTCACATCTAAGAGGAAAAAGTCCCAAAAGCTCACCAGTTCAGATGACAGCTCAGGGGGATAGGCCAAAATAACCCAAGGCCAAAGGCTTTCTAGCTCAAAGCTCAAAAAGCCCAAAAGCTACCAAGCTAAAACTCCTTCCACTTTTACACTCTGTCTTAAATACATTTCAGCTGAAATTTCCACTTACTCTTTAATCCCTGTCAGCTGGTTTCTTGCTTTGCCTCTTGACCTAGGGTTAACATTATTAAATCCTGTGCACAGAGAGCTTTTGAATTAAAGGTATGTTCTAGGGCTGATGGAACTATACCATAATCACCTGTTTAGAATAAACAGAAAGTTCTTGGAATTAAGGTTTGTGTTAGGGCTCAACCATACCAAACAAAGCACAGGTTTTTACAGTTCACAATCTAAGGGATCACACTGGGATCAAATATCCTGCAACATCCTCATCTTGGAAATGTTTTAAAATACAATCTTCCACTTTCCCAGGGCACCTGCTCATCTTCCAAGATACAGGTCATTTATTTTGCACATTCCATTACAAGATCAGTGTCCAGTGCAGTCATCTCTACCTCATAGTTGGGAAGTCCTTCAGCCAAACTTCAGTCAAAGCCAAACAGTAACAACTATTAAAGAAACAAATGGCCATGAATTTGAAAGCAAGGAGTAGTTAATGGGAGCTCAATGAAAATGAGAAATAAAACAAAAAGAATATGGCTGTACCTAGGAATGTTGGAATAGAAAGTTTATTATAGATAGAGAGAGAGAACATAGTCAGACACAGGGAAATCTGGGACAGTCTAAAATTGACATGACCCTGAGCTATGTGTGAGATGAGAGGAAAGAGGGAAGTGGAGAGCCAGAACAAAGGGCCAGGAGGATAAATGATAAATGAAAAACACCAGGTAACCAAAATGGTTAGAATACATAAGGAAGGACAGCAGGGAGGTGGGCAGCTCAACTCCTGGGCTAGAGATCTGTGTTTGACACCCATACCTTGTAACAGGTAAGGACTGAGGGCTGCTGGGAGAACCTGACAGCCACATTTGCTTTGATTGTTAAGTAGCCACCTTAACCATTCATTCCCAGCATTTGATACATAAGAGTAGAGAGGAATGATAAGATTGAAACAATTTCATTATACTCTCAAAAATTCTTTTTAAAAGTTGAAAATGGCTTTATGGTCCAATATTCTTCAGACACTTCAAGTATGTATTAGAGCACACCAAGTATTACTCACACCTTTTCTCTCAGGTTGTGCATTTTCAGATGGGGGGGAGAGGAAACATGCCTGTTAGTCACTACCACAGCCATTTATCCAGATCTTCTGTGTTTTTTGAACTAGTGCAACTATAGAAATTTACTTTCCAGAAACAAGTTCAGCAACTAATCCATATTCTTTATTCCCTTTGTGTATGACTCCCCCCAAATGCACAGTTTTCACTTTTATTGACCATCTAAAATTGATTACATGACTCATTACCATCTTCCCTCCTCCCCCTCCCTTTCTGTGTTGTGACTACACCAACTTCAAAGTAGTTCAGTGAACTCAATTCTTACACAGGTCCCTCTTTATTTGTAATCGCTCACCTCCAAAAAATATCAGAGTGTTCAGTGGACATTCATTCACTGGTTTCTTTTACTTCACACTTACCAGTCAGGATCCACCTAATAACAGCTGCAGGATAATGTTCTAGGCACTGGGCAGTAGGGACAGCATTCAGTGCTCAAAGAAAGTCTCAATTACACAACATGTGAAAGGTTGATCTACAGAAGACATTGCTTTAAACAAAAACAAATATCAAACCACTGGAGAAAAAGGAATGAAATTCTTAATGACTGGGGATTATCAGAGAATGTTAACTAATAAGAGACTAGAGCAGTGATGCATCAACAAAATAAAATTTAATAATACCAACAACTGACTTTTTTAAAAATTTATTTCTTTATTATATATTCAATGTTCTGTGTGCATCTACACCTGTATGCTAGAAGAAGGTACTCATGACCTCTGGAAGAGCAGCCAGTGCTCTTAAACTAAGAGTTGAAAAACCACGTAGGCATACTTACTTTGAAAAAGAATAGGGGGAGGGGCAAGATGGCGGCGCCGGGAGGACTCTCATTCTGAGCAGCAGCACAGCAGGATCAGCACAGTGACCAGCAATCAGAACTCTCGGCCATAAAACACAGTCATTGTGTTTCCCAGGTGAGAGGATACCCCACGGTGGGGATTCAATCAGCTTTTAACTCACCCGCTAAACCGTGGAAGAGATCCCGGTTCCGCCAGACGCTGCCGCCAGCCCCAGCGCCAGCCCAGAGCCACAAGCCAGTGTCTCTGGTCACGGTCCCAGACTGAACCGTGGGCACCACACTATCAGAGACTGGAATCTTCAGTCGAGAGATAACCCCAGGGTACAGGAAACGATTGGGACCGGCCTTAGGTCACCCAGACATCCCCTGAAAAGACTCGGCGGGTTCCACGGGCACCCCAGGAGCCAGCCCGAGCCAGAGCCGGGACCCAGGTTCCGCACAGAGCCCTGCCTGCCTGCGCACCTGATTCTCCGCCGGAGATAGAAACGGCGGGTCTGATCTCAGAGCACTCAGCTCACCCCCAACCTGAAAAGGTCCCCGAAAATTACCCAGCTTAGAGGGGCACTCAGGCTCCCAAAAGCCGCAAAGGCAGACACAGGCAGTTTCTGCGCACCAGACAGCTGGCAGAGACTGAGCCGCCATCACACAGCTGTGCTCCAGGCACAGGCAGTTTCTGCGACCAGCCAGCTGGCGGACACTGAGCAGTGTGCACCAGGGCAAAAAAAAAGACACTGGGAGTCCGTGTCTCCAGAGAATACACGGGAAGGAAGGAAACTGTACTGACCTGAATCACCCAATCCTTCCCTAGAAAAAGTCTAGTAGTCTAGTGGGGCCGAGGCGCCAGCACTCAGCTGTGCTCCAGACACAGGCACAAACAGTTGAGGCGCCTGATGTCCAACTGGGTCACAGCAGCTGATCATTAAATTTGCAACAAGAAACCCAGAAACAGGGCAGCTGCCCTCAGGACTTCCCTGGGTGAGAGGAGAACCCTCTCGACTAACAAAGCCCACAGTTACCACTCAGGTCTATATCCCTGAGGTGAGCAACTCCTGAAAAACACCAGCCATCCAGGGACTATACCCAAAAAGCTGAGAAGACATCCTTCAGGAAAAACCAGCTTTCTGCAAAGGGGATTCTTCCACCACAGGATCCCCAGGAACCACCAGAAAATAACCCCAAACACCTAAGATAACACAATGGGTAGAGGCCAGCGTAAAAGCTCAAGCAACAAAAGACAGAGCAATATGGCATCTCCAGAACCCAGTTACCCAGGGGCAAGTAGCCCTGGACACCCCACCATAACTGAAATCCAAGAAGATGACCTAACAAGTATGCTCAGAAGATGATAACAGAGGAAACAAATAAGATTCGTAAAGACATAGAGGAAGATAAACTCAAACAGAATATTGCCATCTGTAAAGAAATAGAGGAAGCGACAGCCAAACAGTTTATGGCCTTTAGAAAGGAAATGCTTAAAACACTGAATGAAATGATAGAAACAGAGTTGAAGGAACTAAAAGAAAAACAGGAAAGTACAATCAGACAGGTGAAGGAAGTAAACAAAACAACTCAGGACCTGAAGATAGAATTGGAAAAATTAAAGAAAAACACAAATGGAAGAAATAATGGAAAGGAAGAATCTAGGGAAGAAAACAGGAACTACAGAGGTAAGCATAACCAACAGACTACAAGAGATGGAAGAAAGAATCTCAGGTGTAGAAGATACAATGGAAGAAATTGATGTATCTGTCAAGGAAAATGTTAAACCGAAAAATTCCTGACACAGACCGTCCAAGAAATGCAAGACAATATGAAAAGACAAAACCTAAGAATAATAGGTATAGAGGAAAAAGAAGACTTTCCTTCTCCAAGGCCCAGAAAATATTTTCAACAAAATCATTGAAGAAAATTTCCCCAAGCTAAAGGAGAGGCCAATTAGAATACATGAGGCCTACAGAACACCCAACAAATTTGACCAGAAAAGAAAATCCTCCCACCACATAATAATCAAAACAGTAAGTATACAGAAAAAAAAAAAAATACTAAAAGCTGCAAGGGAAAAAGGCCAAGTAACATATAATGGCAAACCCATTAGAATCACACCTGACTTTTCAACAGAAACTATGAAAGCCAGAAGGGCCTGGACGGATATCATGCAGACCCTAAGAGAACACAGATGTCAGCCCAGGCTACTATACCCTGCAAAACTCTCAGTCCTCATAGATGGAGAAAACAAGATATTCAATGACAAAAACAAATTTCAGCAATACCTACAAACAAATCCAGCATTACAGAAGACACTGGAAGGGAAAATACAACCCAAGAAAGCTAGCTACATTCAAGAAAACACAGGAAATAAATAACCTCACTTCAGTAAAACAAAAGCAAACAAGCACACAACCTGATGACCACAGCCAACATCAAAATCAAGACATCTAACAGCCACTGGTCATTAATCTCTCTCAACATCAATGGACTCAACTCTCCAATAAAAAGACACAGATTAACAGAATGGATACGTAAACAAAACCCAGCAATCTGTTGCATACAAGAAACACACCTAAGACACAAAGATAGACATTACCTGAGGGTAAAGGGTTGGAAGACGACTTTCCAAGCAAACGGACCCAAGAAGCAAGCAGGAGTAGCCATTCTAATATCTGATAAAATAGACTTTCAACCAAAATTAATCAAAAGAGATGGGGAAGGACACTTCATACTCATCAAGGGAAAATTCCACCAGGAAGACATCACAATCCTGAACATCTATGCCCCAAATACAAGGGCACCCACATTTGTGAAAGAAACATTGATAAAATTTAAAGCACATATAGATCCACACACATTAATAGTGGGAGACTTCAACACCCCGCTCTCAACAAAGGACAGGTCAACAAAACAGAAATTAAACAAAGAAACAATGTCTCTGACAGAGGTCATGAATCAAATGGACCTAACAGACATTTACAGAACTTTACACCCAAACACAAAAGAATTTACCTTCTTCTCAGCACCTCATGGAACCTTCTCCAAAATAGACCATATAGTGGGTCACAAAGCAAGCCTCAACAGATACAAGAAGATTGAAATAATCCCATGTATCTTGTCTGATCACCATGGAATAAAGCTGGACCTCCACAATAACAGAAATAACAAAAAGCCTACACACACATGGAAACTGAACAACTTGTTACTAAATGACAGCTGGGTCAGGGAAGAAATAAAGAAAGAAATTAAAGTCTTTCTAGAAATCAATGAAAATGAAGACACAACATACCCGAACTTGTGGGACACAATGAAAGCAGTGCTAAGAGGAAAGTTCATAGCACTAAGTGCCTTCAAGAAGAAATTGAGACAGCTCATTCAAGCACCCTAATGGCTCACTTAAAAACCCTAGAAAAAGAAGAAGCAGACACACCAAGAAGGAGTAGACGGCTGGAAATAATCAAACTCAGGGCTGAAATCAATCAATTGGAAACAAATAAAACAATTCAAAGAATCAATGAAACCAAGAGCTGGTTCTTTGAGAAAATCAACAAGATCGACAAACCCTTAGCCAGGCTAACTAAAAGGCAGAGAGACACCACCCAAATCAACAAAATCAGGAATGAAAAGGGGGATATAACTACAGACACTGAGGAAATCCAAACAATCATTAGGACTTACTTCAAAAGTCTATATGCCACAAAATTTGAAAATCTAAATGAAATGGACAATTTTCTTGATCGATTTGACTTACCAAAGCTGAATCAGGACCAGGTAAATCAACTAAATAGTCCTATATCCCCCAAAGAAATAGAAGCAGTCATCAAAAGTCTCCCATCCAAAAAAAGCCCAGGACCAGATGGCTTCAGCGCAGAATTCTACCAGACCTTCAAAGAAGAGCTAACACCAATTCTCTTCAAACTATTCCACAAAATAGAAACAGAAGGAATATTACCAAATTCATTCTATGAAGCCACAGTCACCTTGGTACCTAAACCTCACAAAGACTCAACAAAGAAAGAGAATTTCCGGCCAATCTCCCTTATGAACATTGATGCAAAAATACTTAATAAAATACTTGCAAACCGAATCCAAGAACACATCAAAGATATTATCCACTATGACCAAGTAGGCTTCATCCCAGGTATGCAGGGGTGGTTCAATATAAGGAAATCCATCAATGTGATCCACCATATTAACAAATTGAAAGAAAAACCACATGATAATCTCCTAGATGCTGAAAAAGCCTTTGACAAAATCCAACATCCATTCATGTTCAAAGTATTGAGAGATCAGGGATACAAGGCACATATCTAAACATAGTAAAGGCGATATACAGCAAGCCTATAGCCAACATCAAACTGAACGGAGAGAAACTTAAAGCAATCCCACTGAAATCAGGGACAAGACAAGGCTGCCCACTCTCTCCATATCTCTTCAACATAGTGCTGAAGTCCTTGCTAGAGCAATAAGACAGTTGAAGGAGATCAAGGGGATACAAATTGGAAAGGAAGAAGTCAAATTATCACTATTTGCAGATGATATGATAGTATACGTGAGTGACCCCAAAAAACTCTACCAGGAACTCCTACAGCTGATTAACACCTTCAGCAAAGTGGCCGGATACAAAATTAACTCAAAAAAATCAGTAGCCCTCCTGTATACAAAAGACAAAAGGGCTGAGAAAGAAATTAGGGAAACAACACCCTTCACAATAGCCACAAATGACATAAGGTACCTCGGAGTAACCCTAACCAAGGAAGTCAAAGACTTATATGAAAAAAATTTCAAATCTCTGAAGAAAGAATTAGAAGAAGATATGAGAAGATGGAAAGATCTCCCATGCTCATGGTTTGGCAAGATTAACATAGTAAAATGGCCATCTTACCAAAAGCAATCTACAGATTCAATGCAATGCCCATCAAATTACCAACACAATTCTTTACAGACCTGGAAAGAAAAATTCTCAACTTCATATGGAATAACAAGAAACCCAGAATTGCTAAAACAATCCTCTACAATAAAAGATCTTCCGGAGGTATCTCCATCCCTGATCTTAAGTTGTACTATAGAGCAACAGTTTTAAAAACTGCATGGTACTGGCATAGAAACAGAATGGTGGATCAATGGAACCGAACAGAGGACCCAGAAATAAACCCACACACTTATGGACACCTGATCTTTGACAAAGATGCCAAAACCATACAATGGAAAAAAGATAGCATCTTCAACAAATGGTGCTGGTCTAACTGGATGTCTACATGTAGAAAATGAAAATAGATCCATACTTGTCACCCTGCACAAAACTGAAGTCCAAGTGGATCAAAGACCTCAACATAAAACCAGACACATTAAATCGGCTTGAAAAAAAAAGTGGGGAATACCCTAGAACTCATTGGTACAGGGGAAAACTTCCTGAACAGAACACCAACAGCACAGGCTCTAAGAGCAACAGTCAATAAATGGGACCTCATGAAACTGAAAAGCTTCTGTAAAGCAAAGGACACCGTCATCAAAACAAAGCGACCACCTACAGATTGGGAAAGAATCTTCACCAACCCTTTATCTGACAGAGGACTCATATCCAGTATATATAAAGAACTAAAGAAGCTGAAAAGCAGCAAACCAAGTAATCCACTTAAAAAATGGGGAACAGAGCTAAACAGAGAATTCTCTGTAGAGGAATACCGAATGGCAGAGAAGCACTTAAAGAAATGCTCAACCTCACTAGCCATTAGGGAAATGCAAATCAAAACAACCCTGAGATTTCACCTTACACCCATGAGAATGGCCAAGATCAAAAACTCAAGTGACAACACATGCTTGAGAGGTTGTGGAGAAAGGGGAACCCTTCTCCACTGCTGGTGGAATGTAAACTTGTACAACCACTCTGGAAATCAATCTGGCGCTTTCTCAGACAACTAGGAATAGCGCCTCAAGATCCAGCCATACCACTCCTGGGCATATATCCAAAAGAGGCTCAAGTACACAAAAAGGACATTTGCTCAACCATGTTTGTAGCAGCTTTATTTGTAATAGCCAGAAGCTGAAACAACCCAGATGCCCTCAACTGAAGAATGGGTGCAGAAATTGTGGTACATCTACACAATGGAATATTACTCAGCAATGAAAAAAATAAGGAAATCATGAAATTTGCAGGTAAATGGTGGGATCTGGAAAGGATCATCCTGAGTGAGTTGTCCCAGAAGCAAAAAGACACACATGGTATATACTCACTCATATAGACATACAACATAGGACAAACCCACTAAAACCTGTGCATCTAAAGAAACTAAGCAAGAGAGAGGACCTAACTAAAATGTCCAATCCCCATCCGAAAGGCAAAGAGGATGGACATCAGAAGAAGAAGAAAACAGGAAACAATCTAGGAACCTACCACAGAGGGCCTCTGAAAGCCTCTGCCCTTCAGACTATGAAAGCAGATGCTGAGCCTGATGGGCAACTGTTGGCAGAGTGAATGGAATTTTAGGTAAGAACTGGGAAATAGTAAGAGCTGAGAGGACAGGGTCTCCACAAGGAGAGCAACAGAACAAGAAAATTTGAACACAGGAACTTCCCAGAGACTCATACTCCAACCAAGGACTATTCATGGAGATAACCCAGAACCCCTGAACAGATGTAGCCCAGGGCAGTTTAGAGTCCAATTGGGTTACATAGTAATGTGAAGAGGGACTGCCTCTGACATAATCTGATTGGCCTGTTTTGATCACCTCTCCCTGGGGGAGCAGCCTTACCAGGCCATAGTAGAGGACAATGCAGCCACTTTTGATGTGAACTGATAGACTAAGATCAGAAAGGAGAGGAGAACCTCCCCTATCAGTGGACTTGGGGAGTGGCATGCAAGCAAAGGGAGGAGGGAGGGTGGGATTGGGAGGGGAGGAGGGAGGGACTTATGGGGGATGCAGAATGAATAAAGTGTAATTGATGAAAAATTTTTTAAAAAGGGAAAAAATAATTTAAGAACCTTAAATGACTTTCAAAAGTGGAGGAAAACAGGGAGTTAGTCAATTGGCATGGAGCACAACTCTCCCCTGGGGGCAATGGTCTCCTTAACCTACTCAGACCTCGGACACCACCACTGCTAGTTCTAGAACTGACGAGGATGTTCCAACGATGGGGTTAAGGCTTCTCATAATATTTCCTATTTCCTATAAGCCCACACCTGTTTGTCTATATCCCCATTTTTATTCATTATTAGCCAGATAGAGCCAAGTTATTGTGGTAATGATACTTGCTTTTTTGCCCAATGCTGGAATCCTAGTAAATTTAGGTATGCCCTGGTTACTAGCATGCCTCACTGGGTGCCTGTGCCCGTTGATGCCCCTCATGCTATGACTCTCTTCAGACAGAAAAGGGATCTTGGAACTACAGCCACCATTGTTACTACCATCTCATTGGCGGCTGTTGAGCTACCACCGGGCATTAGCCATGAGTTATACTGGGCAGACTACTCAGACCCTGATCAATCATTTAGCCAATGTAGCTCATGCCTTAGTTGTACATAAAGGAATTAATGCTCAACTAAAAGGAAGCTTGATGGTGTTCAATCAGAGGAATGACCTCGTGCAGGAGCAAACTGATACCCTATGGCAAATCGCTCAACTTTGTTAATGAAAATATGCTGGACTTTAAGTCACTAGCATATAACATGAGAATTTTTCCTGTGCTGCAAATCTGTCTAAACAATTGTCGAGCTATATTTTAGGTAATTGAACTGGAGAATTGGATACTACGATGGAGCAGCTGAGAGTGTCCATTGTCACAGTAAATTCTACCAGAGTGGACACAGGACTAGCCACAGGATTATCATCATGGATTGCTGCAGCCATGAATCATCTGAAGGAATGGGCGGGCATGGGAGCATTAGCAGGCCTTCTGATGTTGGTCTCCTTGGTTTGCCTGTGGTATATATGCAAGATTAGAGTCTCACAACAGTGTGATGCAGCCATGATCATTCAGGCCTTTACAGCCATTGAAGCAGGACATTCTCCCCAAGCATGGTTGGATACCATAAAAAGCTAAAATGTTACGCCAGGATGCGAGGCTAAGCACTGCACTCAGGGTCGGCCACTTTCGACCCAGAGAAGAGCATGTCTGATTGCATGCGGGTTGATGCCCCAGGTCCCGCCTCTGAGAAAAAGGTATCGGACGGGTCTGATGCTCTTTGGGTGGATGACACCTAAATGAACATCAGTACAAAGGCCCAATTTATTTCTAATATCAGAGATCAGACCTCTACTCTTGCCTGATGCGTCTAAAACAAAAAGGGGGAACTGTAGAGAGCTGCGGAATGCTATGCCTTAAAGATGGAGCTGGTTTTCGCCTTCCACCTTCCCGATGGTGAGTGCTCTCTGTCACGAACAATTCCACATTTGGCTAAGGCTGAGGATCTGGCTTGTTTCCATGTATGTGGACCTATCTGCATTGCCCACGTGGCACGCCTGGGTTGGCTACCCAGAGGCTATTTGCTGTGGGCTGGCTTTCCCTGGGTCCGAGGATTGTTCAAGGTTCCTGAATAAACTGCATTAAAAAAAAAAAAAAAAAAAAAAAAAAAAATAGGCAATTCTGTGATAGAGGAAAATCCATTAATAAAATACTGTTTGATGTTGCCCCTGTATACAATGTTAGCTGCTGATACCTGTAACCTGACAGAAACATATTTAGCTAATAGCCTTTGTCTCAAATTTGAACTGACATAACAGTTTCAATGAAGATTGTACAAATGGGCAGAGGACAGTCCTTTAATTTGAAATTCAATATTCACTGGATCAACCTACCTGACCCAAATTGTACACCCACCAATGTGATCTGTTTTCATTCACATTAATGAATTAATAAATAAGTATTAGGAAATTACAAATTAAAAAACCTCACCCAGCACTTTGGAGGCAGAAGTAGGTGGACTGCATGAGTTCCAGGCCAGCCTGGTCTACAAACTGAGTCCAGGATAGCCAGGACTACATTGAGATACCCAGTTTCAAAAAACAAATAAACAAAACCAAAAAAATAACACCAACAACAAAACATTCTAGTCTGTTATCTAACTATTGCCTATCCTGTTTCCCCCTGAAGTGTACATAATAACTGTTCCTCCTATTCTGGTCTGAACACAGAAGCTCCACATGGAAATCCTTTTCCTGTTATGAAATGGAGATTTCATTAAATGATCCATATGAGTAATTTTAAAACTGTGATGTAGTACAGCCCTTTAACTAAAGAATTTAGGAAGTTTCATGAAGAAGAAACATGGTCAATGCCTTGAGGAAAGACAAACTGGGATCAAGGTGACCTGTGTCACCATAGTTTGTCTCAGAAACATTTTTCTATGAGGCTGAAGATTCAACTGTTCTAGAATTAATATGCCTTTTCAAAAAGAAATGTCTGCACACACAATTTAAAGATTAATAAAGAAAATTCCCTTTAATGACAGCATACTTTCAGCTCTGGATAATGCTCAAAAGGAGCCAGGTGAGAACAGACTTTACATTCCACATACCCAGTCACCCTAAGTCACTTTCAGATTCAGGCCCCAGGTTATGTTTGGAACAATTTAAATGTGGATTGGAGACTAAGTGGTCTAGCCACTTAGAGAGATGATTTACTCAGGGAGATTTAAACAGCAAAAAATATACCCAGAATTATTTCTTAAGAAAAAACAGCAGTTCACTCCTCAGTGACAATGTCCTAAATGGAATACCTCAGAGAATTAGAAAGATAGGAAGAGTAGGTCAAAAAGATAAAAGCTGCAGTGGGAGGTCTGTTATTTTTTTACAACATCTCAAATCATTTAATTTACCAATGAAGACTCTGGATCTTAATGATAGGGTGAAAGCCAGCTAGCTCAGAGAGGCAGACAAAGCACCCAGTTGACAGTCTCAGGCCTAGGTCCCAGGATGAATCCCTTTCTCACAGGCCATTTAAAACAACCTCCTCATGACTAAATTTCCTCACTTCCCCTTCCAAGGTCTCTCTATTCTTCCTCCCAACTCCTTCTTACCCTCTATATTTTTTCTTAATATTCCTATGTTCACTTCCTGACAACTGGATTTATACTCTGCATCTTGACCTATGGTTGACTTCATTTAATTCTGCTTACAATATTGGAACAGAAAGCTCTTGGATTAAAGGTGTTTGTTATGGCTCAAACACACCACAACTAATTTTTTTTTCAGTAAATAACACAATCTTTGGGTTCACAGTGAGCAAATATCCTGCAACAGAGCTCTTTTACAAGCTATGTCTCATGCCAAGTAATCTTATTAGAAAGAAGAGTATCCAGTATACTTGCAGGGAAAAAAGAATGGAAAAAAAAAAAAAAGAATGAAATGTCTTCTGTGAAGTCAACACAAACTATCACACAATGGGATAAACTCAGGAGGAGTCTAGTACAACAATGCTGCATGAAGGGAGCACAAGATATCTCGAGAACAATACTGATCAAGCCTACAATGGCTTTGGGACTGAAAACTATAGCTCTATGGCTGGGAAGAATTGGATTGCCAGGTTCTAAAGCAATGCCTTCCTAAAGACTCTGGTCTCTGGACCATTACCAGGTCTCACAAGTAATACTTGCTTTAGAGAAAGATATCTGTGTTGTTCTCTATACATTGGGACCTATGGAAAGTTCTCAAGGCCCTAGGCTGGCTCTATCAAATTTGTTGTTGGGTTTGGAGAGATCTATGTCATTCTCCATACATGAGGGCCTCAGATAAATCCTTGCATGATCAGGCCAACCATCAACACAATAGAGTTTTTTCTTTTCAAAGAGTTGTCACCCTGTGTAACCCTGGTGATCCTTATGGGGCAGAACTATACATTTCTCAAGTAGAAAACTGGACCTTTACGGGACACCAGGCCTTAATGTTGGTTGTGACCCTGTAATATCCCCTTGAACAGATTGTTAGAAGCCTGTTCTTTGATATGAGGATGCATCTTGTGGCTGGTTTTAAATAAGTTTCCCCTTTGCTATGGTTTGGAGCCACATTTCTGGATAATCCTGGTGAGCAAACATGTATGTTTCAGGATTCTAATCTCTAACAGGCCTGGTAGCATACTACTTATCTGTGGAGTGTTTTACAAGTAGTCTTCCCTCAGCTAAATTCTAACTGGTGCCACTAGTTTCTCAGTAATGGTAAATCCTTTACATCATCTATTCTACTCTTCTATATCTCAGCTTAGTACTGGAGTGCTATCTGTCACAGGACATACCATTTACAACCACCTCAAAATTCCAAATGAATCTTACAACTGAGAACCGGACCTGACACCCCCAAAGGTTACCAGAAACTTGGCCAGAAAAAGGTCATCTAAAGGTCACAAGACCAGTGACTCCACACCAAAGTCACCAGGAACTAGGTAGGCCATGCCTCACCATTTCCAGAAACAAGGTCATAAGATTACCTATCCAAAGAACAGCCTGAGGATAACCACAAGAATGGGAATGTATCTTATCTCAGGGTGGAGCATTTGTTCTGAGCAGCCTAGCAACCTTGTAATAGAACATTCAATGGCACAGAAAATACCTGACATTCTGGAAGCCTATAGATATCTCGCTCACTGTTAGTTATCCAGTCACCTTCTGAAAAGCTTGCCCTTACTGAATGTCACCCAATCCTGTAACTGTTAAACCAGAACTTCCCAGTACTTCCTCAAACCCAAATCAAAACCCTGCCATTTAGCTGGTTGGGGCTCTCTTCTCTGATTTACTGTGTTGGTTGGTGATGGTGGAGAGACAAATCTTAAGCCCAAATAAAGTTCTTTGCTCTTGCATATGTCATCTGGCTCCTAATGATCCTTGGGGACTCTAAGATATGGGCATAACATTGGGGGCTCATACCTGATCCCCAAGACCCACAAGCACCACTAGCACATAGAGGTGAGCACCAGCTGGTAAGGGAGCACTTTGTCCATCTCTGTCTGTGTCTGTTTGTCAGTGTCTGTCTCTGTGTTTCTCTAATTTGTGTTTTTGTGCCTTGAGGCAAAATTTGTATGGTCAGAAAGGTTGGAACAAAGGCTCTGGAGAGCTGTGTACCACAGGAGGTCTGACCCCCTCAAAGGGGAGCATCTGTAAAGGAAATTGAGCATAGTTTTCTGTGATCTCTGGATAAGGACAAGGCAGGTAGATCCTGCAGCACAGATTCGCTGATGCCCAACTTTCAGTTTTTCCACTGCAGGACTGGTGAGATCTGTCGTCTGGCCCTGTGTGTTTTCTACTGCACAGGCAGTGGGATCTGGCTGTTGTGTCATTTTGTTTGACTATCTTGTCTGTCGCTGCCTGTTTTTTGAAAACTGGGACTGACTAAGGACACAGGACAGAATTCTTCTATCCCCATAGACTTGATTCTTTCCCATTTCAGGGAGGCTTGAACCATGCTCCACAGTCTACAGTGACAGTAGCAAGGAGGTGCCAAGGGATGTATGCAGTATGCGGAGCTCCAAGCTTGGCAACTCTGCCACTGGTCTCTGGTCTCTGGTCTGGCAGAACTTGGCCACTGCTCTGGCAGAGCTTGGCTACTGCTCTGGTAGAGAGCAACAGGTATGCTGCTGCTCCAGTCTCTGGTCTGGCTGAATGCAGGTTGTCACTCCAAACTCTGGTGTAGTTGGGTGGAGACTGATTTTGGGGTGGGCCACCACTAATGGAACAGGATAGAGGGCCCATAGAGAGACAGGCCACTGTTCTCAGTTTTGGTATTTTCTTCTTATTCCATTCTCTTTGTTTTCATGCCCTGTATCAGGTACATTCTTTTCTTGTGTTGTTCTTTTGTGATTTTGTTTGCTTGTGATGTTCTCAGTGGGCACATGACCAAACAGCTGTGCTCCATGGTGACTTTGCCTGCCCCATGCTCCCAGCAGTACAAGCTGGGACCCCTCTGGTTGCCAGTGGGAGCACACATTTCCACCTTGTTGGCTGGAAAGGCTCAGTTGGAGAGAGGTCTGTGTGCAGAAAATCTTGCTGGGCTGGACCTTGTTGCCTCCTTGTATCCTCTCTGAGGAAAGTCGATGACCTGAGGTTAGCTCTGGCTTGGAACAATGCTTTTCAAATATGCTCATAGCCAAAATGTATTGTGGTTATTACTATTGTTATTATTTGGTTAGGGTTCCCTGTAGCCCAGCCTGGCCTGAAACTAAACAGGTATAAAATGACCTTGAATTTATGATCCTTCTTCTCCACCTCTTAACAACTGAGCTACCCCCCAATTCTTCAAACTTCTTGTATTGAACCACAGGTGGCTTCAACAAGGAAGTGGCCAGAACCCAAAAGGAGAAGGCTTGGTTTCACTGAGCTCCTGGGTCTGTGCCAGTGTAATGGCACTGTGCCAAGAATGCCCACCTGCACACCTTGACACAAGGTTTATTAGCCTGACTGCACTTATGAAATTGTCACCGGAGAACTAAGCAAAATTCTCTTTCTTTTTATTTTTTTTATAAGATTTAATTTTTTATACAGTGTGCTTCCTGCATGTGTGATAGCAGGCCAGAAGAGGGCACCAGATTTCATTATAGATGGTCATGAGCCACCATGTGCTTGCTGGGAATTGAACTCAAGACCTTTGGAAAAGCAGTCATTGCTTTTTAACCTCTGAGCTATCTCTCCAACCCAGCCAATTCTTTTTTAGGTGAGGTCTCAGACTGGCAACTACAAGAATTTTGTTAGAAAATCTTAGAAAGCACATGTATGATTGTGGTTTGCTTAGGTGGGGATGTAATACCAGGAACACAAGACCCTCAGAGACCACCATGAGATGACTTGATGCAAGAGCAAGAGAGCTTTATTACAAGAGTGACTGAACTCGGGGCCCAAGTCTCACTAACATAGCAGTAGAGAACTAGGACCTTGAGCCCTGAGTGAGCAGGGTTTTTAAAGGGAAAGACTCTAAGCAGGTGGGTTTCCATAACAGCAAGCAGGAGGATACATGTTTCCATGAGAGAAAGCAGGAAGGTTCATGCCTTGATATTACAGAATTGGGTAGAAGCCATAAGGGAGAGGTGACCGTTTACATGATCACAATTCCCCGGGAGATTGTCTCTATTTTTTACTAAACATTTATTCTGTCATATTTCCTGGAGGCCGTTGCTTGGAGAGCTAACTTTGTATTCTGCCAGGTGCACATTCTGTGATATTTCCTGGTACCTGAGTTAAGCTCCTGGTCAAGATGGTGCCTTAATTCAAAATGGAGTCACACATGTAACTTAAACTCCGCAGGGAACTTCTGTCAATGTGTTCTCCAAAGTACAAAAGGACTTAAGTGGAGGGTGTGGTGGAGAGTGGGGAGAGGGATAGATGAGGAAGTCACCATGTCTGGGTATCTACCCCTCCCCCCAGAAAATGAGTTGATTTACTCAATCACTAGTGCATGAAAAAAAATAGCTAGAAAGTATTTTATGTTCAAGGTCTAAAAGTGAGTCTACAGGGGTCCTTTTGGCAATGCTTTTGCATAATTGCATCCATTCACCTGCAATGTTTGTAAATTCACACTGAGCAATGAAGGAAAAGAATGGGAGGAAAGTAAAGGGGAGGAGAGAGTAGGAACATGTTCAAAATCTTCCTGGCAAGAAAACAAAAAGGAAAAAAAATCCTGCTTAATGAATTTCCACCTTTTGTGTGTCCAGGAATTCTTAAGTAGTGTTTATGTATACACCCTTTCATCATATTTACATATATGACGAAAAAGCTTGCTGAATAATGGTGTTTCAATGTCTTTCCCACATTTCAACTGAATTATTTTTGGGCCCTAAATCTAGACCTAATTCTTATCAATATTTGGAGGTTTTGCTTGTTTTGAATGTGTTGTTTTATTTTCTTAGTAAATAGTGTGTCCACAGTCCATTACACCAGGGTCATCATACTTGGGTCTCTAGACAAGTAATGAAAAACAATAAACAATACTAATAATGTTAGTGACTAAAATGAAAGTAACTGAGTGCATTGTACAGTGATCTCAAATGATCTTTTCAGACAGGTCATTTTATGATGAAATCTTTTCATGAGGAACAAAATGCCTGTTAAGCTTAGGGCTTGTTTATAACATTGTCTTGAAAACAAGGTTCAAGATGCATCCTGAAGTCATAACATCTAATGATGTACAGAAAGGACACAATCAGCTTTGTGGATATGGTCTCCTAGAGTTAAGTATGGCAGGATGCAAAGCCCAGGACATTTTCTGGGGACCTGACCTCTCATAAAACCTAAAGAAAACATAGACTCTTTGCAGAAAATGAACATGTACATAAAACCAACTCTGCATAAGCATGTATATAGCAAATATCAGGAGAAGGACCAGGATAAAAACGAACACCAAATAATTAACACTGTTGCTGTACCTGTAATTTCTATCTTATCTGGAAGGCAGTGACAGGAAGACTGTTAACCCCTGTATTTAAGGCAGAGCATCTGCATAAAGAAAAGCAATGCTTTGCTTCTCCTGTTCCTTTTTCTTCCTCTTCCTCTTCCTCCTCTTTCTTTACCTCATATATGTGAAGGAAATGTTCTACCCCCAATCTATATTCCTAGCTTCTGTACAAAACAGACAGATACAGATAGTCTTTGCATATGATAAATCCAGATGCTGAAACTCACTAAAGCTTAAAAAAAGTAACTTGTTATGGGATAAATGAAAGAGAACACGGAGAAGGCAACAGACATAGAGGCTGTCCTACTAACAGCAGAAACAGAGGAAACATAAAAAATAATTTAGGAGAAGTTTATTACAGATGGCGTAATGGCTGGCATTAAGAAATAAAGTGCTCTGTGCTCCCATCCTCTAAGTGGAAATTTTGTACTACTATCAGATTATGAAAACTTTGTTAATAGCATTTACTGTTTAAAATGTTATTTGTCCTTCTGCAGATAGTTACTGTTTGTGAATTAGGTACTCAGTACTGTGCTAAGTCCTGAACACACAAAAATGAATCATACAAACATCATTTTTTTCTCTATAAGCTTACAGTCTTCTGGGGTAATCCACTAAAAACAAACCTATAGACCATGCATAGAAATGTGTATATCATTACAAATTACACTGTGAAACCTAAAGAAAAGCAATAAGTACCTAACACCCCAAAAGGGATAAAGCATATACATATTCAAAGGCCTAGAGGTGAGAAAATTTTAGTTCAGTAGGGGAAATGAAAGAAGGTGAATTTGTTTGAAATATACTAGTGAAGAAGAAAGGAACAATAATAATGATGATGATGATTAAAGAGGAAGCCAGAGGGGCTGAAGAGATGGCCCAGTGATGAAAAATACTTTCTGTGGGGCTGCAGAGATGGTTCAGAGGTTAAGAGCTCTGGCTGCTCTTCCAGAGGTCCTGACTTCAATTCCCAGCAACCACATGGTGGCTCACAACCATCTATAATGAAATATAGTGCCCTCTTCCGGCATGCAGGTGTACATGCAAACACAACATTGTATACGTAATAAATAATAAATCTTAAAACAAAACAAAACAAAATATTTTCTGCTTTTTTTTTTGCCAAGTTTCTAGCATGTGGCTGTTAATCTTCTGTAGTTCCTGTTTTAGGGAATCTGATGCCATATGACCTCCTGAGATATAAGGCACACATGTGGTACACTTATATTCATAAAAGTAAAATACTCTTATCACTCATCTATGCAAAAGGTAAAAATACGCCCCTTCAAAAAAGGAGGTCAGCGGGTATAGTGGCGCCCACCAGATCTCTGTGTGTTTGAGGCCATCCTTGTCTACAGAGCAAGTCCAGACCAGCCAAAGCTATGTAGGGAAACCCTGTCTTAGAAAGCAAAACAAAAACAACAACAAAATAAAGCAAAACAAAACAAAAACAAACAAGTTCATAAAGCAAGTGTGGTGACATATGCCTGTAAATGGAGCACTAGGAAGTTCAGGAATGAAGGTTAATCTGGACTATATGAAACTCTGTCTCAAAAACAAAACAACAGCAACAACAACAAAACTGCACAAGAATCTGAGTGCCTGGGATGCCTTGGGCCATTCAATTCTTATATCTTAATTCTTGGCTACATAGGAAACTATTAAGGAGTGTAGTTGTTTGAATGAAAATGACCCCTACAGTCTCATATGTTTGAAAATATGGTTCCGTGTTGGTGGAGCTGTTTTGGAAAAATTAGGAAGTGTGATCTTGTTGAAGAGGTATGTCACTGTGGGTGGGCTTTGAGGTTTTAAAATCCCACACCATTCTCAGTTAGCTCTTTTCTTCATACTTGTAGATCAGTATGTAAGCTCTCGACCACTGCTCTCTCTGGTGCTCTGGCTGCCATTCCTGTCTGCCACTATGGTCCCTACCATGATGATCATGGACTTACCCTCAGAAACTCTAGGTACCCAACCAACTCTTTCTTCTATAAGCTGCCATGGTCATGATATCTTAGCACAGTGATAGAAAAGTAACTAAGATAAGGGGTTTGAAAACAGGAGAGAAATGATTTGATGTACACTTATCTCAAAGATCCCTTTGTCCTGTAAAATTAATAGTAAGAGTTCAGAAATAAACAAAACACACACACACACACACACACACACACACACTTTTCTGTGCTGCCCAGAAATGGGTCCATATGGTGTTGTTCTTGATTCCCAGCATAACTTAAAGGAGAAACTTATACAATGTACTGAACCCTTCATGTCCTGCAGGCGAAGGAGGAGGATATCCTCAAATTCCTCACAGCAGAAACCCCTTTAGGTGGCACCAACCTTGACTTTCAGATGGAGCAATACATCTGCAAAAGTAAGAGTGATGTTATCTATATCATAAACCTGAAAAGGACCCGAAAGAAGCTGTTGTTTGCAGCCAGAGATATCGTTACCATTGAGAACCCTGCTGATGTCAGTGTCATCTCCTCCAGGAACACTGGTGAGCAAGCTGTTTGCCACTGCCATCATAGCCATTCCAGTTGCTGCCTCATTCACACCTGGGACCTTCATTAACCAGATGCAAGCAGCTTTCAGGGAGCCATGGCTTCTACTGGTAACTGATCCCAGGGCTGACCACCAGCCCCTCACAGAGTCCACTTAGGTCAACTTGCCCACCATCGCTCAGTGCAACACCAATTCTCGTCTGCACTATGTGGACATTGCCATCCATGCAACAACAAGGAAGTTCACTCAGTGGGCCTGATGTGGTGGATGCTGGCCCAGGAAATACTGCTCATGCATGGCACTATCTCCTGTGAGCAGTCTTTGGAGGTTATGCTTGATCTTTACTTCTACATAGACCCAGAGGAGACTGAGAAAGAGTAGCAGGGTGCTGCTGAGAAGGCCATTACCAAGGAGGAATTCCAGGGTGAATGGATTGTGCCAGTTCCTGAGTTCACTGTAGCTCATCCCGAGGTGGCAGACTGGTTTGAGGGTACACAGGTGCCCTCTGTACCCATCAAGCAGTACCTTACTGAAGACTGGAGTGGCCAGCCAGACACTGAGGACTGGTGAGCAGCTCCCACAACATAGGGCACTGATTGGGTTGGAGGCACCACTGAGTGGTCCTGAGCTCCTCTGAAGAAACCTGTGCAAACAGAAAAGGTGGAAGGAAAATAAAGTTCCTTAAAGCTGAAAATATGTATGTGTTTTAAAATACACACACATTTTACAAACAATAGTTTTGAGTGTTAGGTGTAATGGTACACTTCTGTAATCCTGGCTCTCAGGAGGTTGGGGCAGAAGGATGGTGATCTTGGGCTAAGTAGTGAGATCATCTCAACAATGACAAGACTACAACAACCAGAGATTGTTTTGAGGCTGGGGCATGTAGCTCAGTGGTAAATAATGTGCTAAGCATGCACAAGGTGGTTCTAAGTTCCGCTGTCATCTCCAAAATACCAAACAACAAAAGCAGAATATTGGGGCTGGAAAGATGGCTACTAGAACTGGCTGTCCTTCCAGAGGACCTGAGTTCAATTCCTGGCAACCACATGGTGGTTCACAACCATCTATACTGGGATCTGATGCCCTCTTCTGGCATGCAGGTGTATATGCATGTAGAGAACTCATAGACATAAAAAAAAAAAAAAAAAAAAAAAAAAAAAAAAAAAAAGAAAACGAAGAAAAGAAAAAAATACGGGCCAGAGAGATGGCTCAGAGGTTAAAAACACTAGCTACTTTCCCAAAGGCCTTAAGTTCAATTCCCAGCAACCACACCCCCTTCTCCACTCCAGCATGCACACACACTGCACCAACAGAGTCAGATTTGTGGAAACACACTATGTTCAGGTGCTAGAGATCTTCACTCAGAGGAGCCCACCTTTGTTCTAATGCTCTGCTAAAGCTTTGGAAATCTTTAAGTTTTGAACAAGGGATCCTTCCCTTTTGTTTTGCACTGGACTCTGCAAGTTATGTAGCCAAGGCCAGTTTACCAAAAGTTCAATCTATGTAAGAGCAGCCTGCAAAGCCTCTCAGTACCACTGTAACCACTGCAGTTCCAGGTACTTCAAAAAAATGTCAAGACACAGTGGCCTAAGACACAGTCTGTCAGCCATCTCTGGATTTCTCTTTCCTGCACCCCAAACATAGTTCAAACTGAAAATGTGTGCTTGGTACACAAACTTTTTTTTTCTCAAAACAGGGCTTTTCTGTGTAGAACAGGCTGGCCCTGAACTCACAGTGACCCACCTGCCTCTACTTCTCTGAGTGCTGGGCTCACAGGTGTGTGCTACTGTTCCAGGATTACAGACTTAATTTTAAGACTGGGTCAATATGTTGCTTTTTGTCTTTAGGTTTTCTATATAAAGGCTTGGAACGTAGCTCAGTTGGTAAAGTGCTTGCCTTGCATCCATGAAACTTTGTATTTTGTACACACTTGTAATCCCAATAAGGAGGTGCAGTCAGGGGCATCAGAAGTTCAACATCATCTTTATGTGCTTGGCATTTGTGAGGCTAGCCTGAGATATGTAAAACCTGATCTTAAAAAATAAGGAAAAGGGTAAGGAAGGTATTATAAACTATCAAGATGAGAAATGACAATGATGTGAGTGTGAAATGGACATGTGGGAAGTAGGAGCAACAGGACTGAATGACAAATGTGGGGTTGAGAGAAAGGCCAGTATTAAGGGTGGCAGTCATTAAGGTTCTTGCTTAGGCAACTGAGTGGTCTGAGATGTGGTGATGTAACAGGGAAATTTCCAACACATCTCTCAGTCTCCTTTGTTATGGGTCGTGAGAAGGTATAATTGGGGGGGAATCCCACAATAATAATTTTAAAAGCCACACACAGTCATGTGGTGTCCCTACCCTTCTGGTAGCTTCAGAGAACACGAGGGCAGTTACAGTGGGCCAACTCTGACTTCATAAAGAAGGACTTTCTTATAGGGCTGGCTGTTAAGCTGTGGAACGGGCTGTCTCTGGAGAAAGTGAGATTACTCTTTACTGAAAAAAGTGGAGAAAGAGCTCCCAGGGACATGACTGGAAAAATGTCTACAGGAGGTGTGGTGGGAGGTTTTGTTTGCTTTAATTATTTTGAAAAACAATCTACTCTTCATCACTTATGCTGACTCCTCCATCCGACTAGGAACCATTTACAAAGGAGGTCCTGAGTTAAAGGACCCCCTCAGGTTCAATTCTTCTAGCATGGCCAGGCCTAACCCGCTCAGACCCCTGCTGAAAAAGTCTGCCCTGTCACTGGGAATATAGCTTAATGTTAGAAGGCTTTCCTAGCATGTATGAGACCATAAATCCAATTACTGGCACAGAGTTGGGAAGGGAAACAATAGCCCATAAAAGAGACCTAGTCGACCAAAGCAGTTGAGCTCATGACTCTGAGTTCACAGCTCTAGTCACTAGCTTTCTGCTAGTCATTGGCAGAGGGTGTATGTGTTGCACTAAGCACATTGGCATCTACTATATACAACATGTTAAGGATCAAACCCCTCAGGGAATGATGTCCTCACAAAGGTAATTTCTAAACCACTGGTTCTGAAAACTTCAGTCTTAATTTGGGTACATGTTCAACTACTAAAACTTCATGGTCATTAAGAAGTGACAAAGTAAACTCATCCAAGTGTTGTGCCAGCCAAATCTGAAAACATCAGTAGTGGATATTTTGGCAACAGTGACTGTCTCTGTCATGAACTGATTGGCCTGCTCTTTGATCACCTCCCCTTGACAGGGGAGCGGCCTTACCAGGCCACAGAGGAAGACAATGCAGCCAGTCCTTATGAGACCTGATAGACTAGGATCAGAATGAAGGGGAGGAAAACCAGCCCTATCAGTGGACTGGTGTTGTGCCATGGATGGAGAAGGGGGAGGGTGGGTTGGATTGGGAGAGGAGGAGGGAGGGAGCTACAGGGGGGATACAAAATGAATAAATTGTAACTAATGAAAATTTTAAAAATTAAAATAAAGAAATAAAAAAATAAACTCAATCGACTAGGATAATCTCTAGACTGGACAAAGAGCCCCATGAATTTATCTGACTGCCCTTTTGCAATAGAGCAACTTGGAAGTTAATACCTGCTTCAGCTACCAGAACTTTGAGACAAAAAAGCAGTGAAATTCAGGTGGGCAGGGCTCCCTGGGGAGAGACAGGACCATTTCAGGAGGATCCCTAGGATGCCCTGATGCCCTGTTCCTAGGAGGAACCCAACTCTCTTGGGCACTCAGAGGAAAGCCCAAGCTGACCGCCCCCAGCCAAGGCAGCCCAGAAACCATAGGCGCCTCTGAAGATTGCACAAGTCTTTTCCTCCCCCGCCAGCTCGCTGGCTTGTTTCTAAAATTCCCATCTGCACAACATAAACAAAAAACGTGCAGCCAGAAAGCCTTGGCGATGCAAATTCCAAGCTTCCAGCCGAGGGCGAGAGAATCTCCTCCCTGTTGCCAGTGGCAAGCAGGCAGCAGAAAAGAGCAAACTTTCCACTGACCCCGCACCCCTCCATGCCCTTCTCCCCGCACTGCAAAAGGGAGAGAAGGCGGAAGGAAAGACCCTGGTCCAGGAAAATAAAGAATAGGGGAGGGGGAGTGTTGAAGCAGATGCCCGGCCTCTAAGAGCTCCGCCTCCGTGGTGAGAATGCCCCCGGCCGCCCGCTTTCTGAGCCGGGGGTCCGAGGGGCCTCGGAGGAACCCAAAGGCCGAGCCCGCTCGGGTGGGGCGGGGGAGGGGCTTGCGCGAGGCGCGGCGTAGGCGCACTGCACGCGCCTCCATTGTCCAGCGTGACGTAAGCGCCATTACTATGGCTACAGACGCTGAAGGGAAAACGCTGAGCTCCTCCGGGCATGGTGGGCGGCAGCAGCGAGGGTTGGCGATGGGAACCCTCTTCCCGGGCGCAGTGGCGGTGGTCATGGCTTGGCTAGTGGACTACTTCATCGTGGTAGGCTGAGACCAGGAGAAGCTAGGTAAGGCTGTGGGGCAGGCGCTGCCTGGGCTCCGGCTCCGCCCCCGGCTCCGCCTCCGCCCCCTCGGGCTCTGCCTCTACCCCCGAGCTCCGCCTCAGTCTCCCCGGGCTCCGCCTCTGCCGCAGGCTCCGCCTCCGCTCACACTAGGCTCCGCCTCTGCTTCCCTGAACTCCGCCTCCCTCCTCCGCCAGGCTCAGCCTTCACCTCCCAGGGCTCCGCCTCCCTCTGCTTTCGGGCCCCTCCCCGTCCCCACTCCGAGCTCCGCCTTCGTCCCCGGGCTCCGCCCCCGCCTCCACTAGGCTCTGTTTTTGCTACCGCGGGCTCCGCCTCCCTCCTCCGCCGAGCTCCTCCCCTGTCCCCGCTTCTGGCTCCGCCTCCGCCCCTTGGGCTCCGCTCATCCCCCGCCTCCGCCTCTGGGCTCCTCCTCCGCCCCCAGCAGCCTTCCAGTGGGGTAGGAGGTGCTGGGCCTGGACTCGCGGCTGGGAGTCGGGAAGGAGAGAATGTTGGGTCCGCGGTAGAGGAGCAGCGGATCCACAAGTGTTGGCCATCGCGGAGCGGTTGAGCCTGGCTGGCTGTGGGCGTGTGTGAGGGACGCACGGGATGGGGGTCGATGGGCGAGGCCCGGCTGTGCAGATGGGGGCTGGCGGACCGGGCGGGGTCAGGACAGCCGGCCTAAGTTCCTCCAAGAGCTTCTGTGGAGGATGCTGCTACACGGGACTGCGCCCTTGGGCCACCAGTGATAGGAGGGCGGGAGCACACTGTGCGGAGTTCCTAGGGATAAGCTTGTGCCTTGCATCCTGAGGAAGAGTGATGCTGGGGCCAGTCCCCCCAGAGAGGAAGTACAGAGAGTCTGGTGCTGCCTCCTGCCTGCCCTGGGGCTCATGGGGTGGGGGAGCTTGGACATCCGGGTCGAAAGAAAGCAGGGTACTTGGAAAGGCCACAGGATCCGTGCACATTTCTAGGAACATATTTTTCAGGACGTATATGCCGGCATTCCAGAATGAAATGATTCTTCTTAAGTAAAGACAGCCAGCCTCTTGGGTAAAGAGAGCCAGTGCTCTCTCTCACTCAGCTTTCACGTGTTTTGATTGTTACCTTTATTTGTCAGAGAATTCTTCATAAGGAACAGTTTGGCAGATACACTGCTGTTTATACTTTGATGGACTTACACAACCAGGAGTATACACGGTTCACGCAGGCTTATTTTCTTATTTTTATCTCTTTGTGTTGTTATGTATAGATAACCAGGACATAATAACAAAGTTACTGTAGAGTTGTGAAAGCTCTTTTATTTCAGGGTAATTCCAGTTTTACACTTGCAAGGAATTTTAGCTACCAGCCCTGCATCCCCTTGTCTCTGGAGGTGCTTAGGTTGTGTTTTGCTGATTGTTAGTCGTTGGTAGCACTAGCGTACCAATGTTTATTATTTATTCATTCCTAAGAATTTGTTTCAGAGAAGGGATTCTTCCCAGTTTTTTCTCACTACTGCCTAATTGAGTTCACTTAAAAAACAGCTTGCAGGTCGATGAGATGGATCAGCAGATAAAAGCTCTTGTTGGGCAAGCCTGGAGACCTGAGTTCGATCCCTGAATTTATGAAAAGGTGGAAGGCAAGAAGTGATTGCAGAGAGCTGTCTTCTAACCTTCCTATGTGTTCCCTAGTATGCATGCTTCACCAGCATCATGAACACACACACACACACAAAGACGATATTGGGCTGTATTTAGAGAATATTCTTGCTGCTCCAAAATGTCATGTCATTTCACTTGTCAGTTTCTTACAGACATGATCTTACCCAGACTGCTAGTGTGGAGATTCAGTTTTGTTTTTAATCTTGTTCAGTTTTCAGTTACATTGTTCTTCCCCCTACAATTTTATTTATTTTTTTTTTTTTTTTTTTTTTTTTTTTGACAAATCCTCTCTACAGAACCCTGGCTGGCTGTTCTGGGATTCCCTATGTAGTACAGGCTGGTCTTGAACCTACCCAGACCCGCCTTCCTCTTCCTCCCAATTGCTGGGGTTAAAGACCATGCCCAGCTTCCCCCACAACAATTTTAAAACAATAACAAACTTGAAAAAAGTTCCAAGTATGGTACACAGTTAAGTGCTGTTTTACTTTGGTCATTTTGAGAGGAAGCTGTTGACCTTATGCCCTGTCACTCTGAATGCTTTAGTGTCAATTTTATGCAAACAAGAATGTTGTCCTACATAATGACAATGCAGTTATCAAAATAGGAAATTCACGATGACATAATATTCCATTTAATGTGGGTTTTACTGATTATGTTATTACTCACAAAAATGTCAAAAGAAGCTGGTATATTTAAGTGTTTCATTTTTTTTATCTCTTTAGTCTCTTTCAGTATGGAAAAATTCCCTCAACTTTTTCATGATCTTGTCACTTTGATGACTATAGGTCAGTTATATTTTTTCTCCATTAATTTATTTATTTGTTCATTTTACAGCCCACTTACAACCCTACTCCCTCATCTCTTGCCAGTCCCAAACTCCCAAACACTTTCCCTGTACTTCCCCCAACCAACCCACCCAGGCACATCAAGTTATATCAGGATTAAATACCTCCTCTTTCACTGCAGCAAGACAAGGCAGCCCTGGATAGGAATATGGGATCTAAAGGGAGGCAACAAAGTCCAAGTCAGCGACAGCTCCTTCTCTAGTTGCTAGGGGACTGACTTGAGGACAAGCAGCCCATCAGTTTTATATGTGTAAGAGGCCCAGGGCTAGTCCAGGTATGTTCTTTGGTGGTGGTCCAGTTTCTATGAGGCCCCATGGTCCCAGGTGAGCTGGCTATGTAGGTCTTCTTGTGGTGTCCTACCTCTCCAGCTCCTTCAATCCTTCCTCTAACTCTTCCACAAGATTCCCAGAGTTCTGCCTAATGTTTGTTTGACTGTGGGTCTGTGCAACTGTTTCCATTATTTCCTGGATGAAGCTTCTCAGATGACAGTTATGCTGGTCTCCTCTCTACAAGCATAGCAAAGATATGAATAAATGACGAAGGCCCAGGCTTTGGGGTACACCATTACTTAGGGGATGAAAGAAGAGGAGCAGCAAATGCATTTTGTAAAGTTAGAAGAGATATTCAGCTCTCCCTAATACATATTATTTTTCTTGTAGGTGATATGAGCCATAATTTTTGTCTAGTTACATGGTTGTACAGAAGAGATTGTTTTCAAATTAAAACAAAGTTGTTAGATTTCTTTTTTCCTTCTTTTTTTGTGGGGGAGGGAAGGAGTCATCAAGACATGGTATCTCTGGGTGTGTAGTCCAGGCTGTTCTGGAACTCTTCCTCAGACTCACAGAGATCCACCTGCCTTTGCCTCCCAAGCACTGTGATTAAAGTCTTGCACCACTTTGTTAGCAGTCAGTACTCTTAATCACTGAGTCATCTCCAGCACTCTTTAAATTTTTAACAGATTAAAAATTTAATGTGACTAAATTAATTAATTAATCATGTGACTATGTCTATATTAGTTGAATATAAATAGAATGATGAATGTTTCAAAAGGGTTGTAAGGAGGTAATGGAGTGTTTTCCCAACCTTTCATTAGCTGAGACTGGAGATCAGCTGGGAGGTGGTGGCTCATCTTTAATCCCAGAATTTGGGAGGCAAGGCAGAGGCATTTGGATCTTTGCATTAAAGGCCAGCCTGGTCTATAGATCTAGTTCCAGGACAGCCAGGAAACCTACACAGAGAAACCCAATCCAAGCAAGCAAGCAAGCAAGCAAGCAAAGGCCTGGAGATGTAGCAGCCATCTTGGGTAGGAGTAACAGAGCAAAGAACTAGAAAGATCCTGGATAACTAATGACTGACAGTAGGGTTGCCATAGCAGATCTAGATAGCTGCTCTGTGTTTTGTTTTTCCTTGTTTCTAACATGATAAATAATAACATTATATGTTTAAACCAATATAAATCTGAGTTTTCAGTTTCATGTTGGCAAAACAGGTACAAGGTGACAGGATCGGTTATCAGGATCCAGGGACATAGATAGTGAAGGAATGTTTTTCCGTGTCATGTGTAACCAATTGAGGGCATCATTGAGAGAAGCAGTTATTGAAGAACTTTGTGGTTGAATGTAAAGATGATCTACTTATATGCAATGTACAGATAAGGAGGAGACTGTAAAGTCTCTCTCCTTCCTATTGGCTCCCATTTTTTCTTGTGAATATTTAACTCCATCATTGAACAGCAATTCATGAACTGCAAGTTTACTCTAATGAATGATGTACTCTTTTGAGAATTTATACAGTTTTTTTTTTTCTTTTTTTCAGTTTTTGGTTGTTGTTGTTTGTTTGTTTTCCCAAGATAGGATTTCTCTATGTAGCCCTGCCTATCCTGGAACTTCCTCTGTAAATCAAGAATGTTCTCCAACTCAGAGATCTGCCTGTCTCTGCCTCCAGAGCACTGCCAGGATTAAAGGTGTGTGCCATCATTGCTTGGCATAAAGGATCATTTTTAACTCTGACTTTTCTTATTTGATTGTTGTTTTTACTAACTAAATTGCAGAATATTGGTAGAAGAAATGATAAGAATTGAGGTTAGCTGATTAAATACCCCCCATGTGAGAAATCTCATTGTGATGGGTATGAACATGTGTTTGGAAAACTTTGAATGTGTTTTATTAAAACTTAAAAAGACCAGCTCCATGTACTAGTGTGGTGTGGCTTTTACTTTTCCTTCCTTCCTTCCTTCCTTCCTTCCTTCCCTTCCTTCCTTCCTCCCTCCCCCTCCCTCCCCCTCCTTCCTTTCTTTCTTTCCTTCCTTCCTTTTTGAGACAAGATCTCTGCAGCCTAGTCTGGCCTGTAACTCACTAGGTAGTTGACACCATTACTTGCAAACATTACATTTTAAGAGGAAAATACAAAAATACAAAGGAAGTATTGTAGCTTGGCTATCCTGGACTCATTTTGTAGACAAGGATGGACAGGAAATCACAAAAATCCACTGGCTTCTGTCTCCCTGAGTTGCTGGAATTGTAGGCTTGTGCCAAGATGCCCAACTTCAAATCTTTATTTTTAAAAAACATTTTATTTTCCTTTTTCACTTTATTTCATTTTCACTTTTTATATTTTAATTTTTTGAAATAGGGTTTCTCTGTGTAGTCTTGGTTGTCCCATAACTCAGATCTGCTGGCTTCTGCCTCAAAATTCTGGAACTAAAGGTGTTGGCCATCACCATCAGGCTTAAATCTGTTTCTTAATGATATACAAGATACTAGTTACAAGTTAGTTTTCCAGCATAGGTGCTGCTATAACAAAGTATCATAAATGTGGAGGCTTAAAACAACAGGTGGTTATTCTTGCATAATTTTGGGAGGTTGCTCAGAAATTTATTGTCAAAAGGTAACCTCCTTTGAGGGCGTCTAGGAAGAATATTCATCTCTTCTAGTTTCTGGTGGTCCCTATTGTTCTACCATTTATGGCACCATAATTCTATTTTTTGTTCTCTCTTCACACGGCTTTCATTGTTTAAATCTTTTTCATTTTTTCATAAAAACAATTTCTTTGTTCAGCCTGGTGGTACATGTCTATAATCCCAGCTATTTGGGGGACAGATCCTGGAAGATGCCAAGTTCAAGGCTTTTGTGAGTTACAGAATGAGTTCAAGGCCTGACTGGGAAACTTAATCTCAAACAAAACAAATTGAAAAATGTCTGTGGCCATAGCTAAGTATAGTGAAGCACCTGCCTAGTGAGGCCCAAGGTTCAATTTTCAGTCCTCGGTGTTGGGGAGTATTAGGAGGCTTTGTTTTGCCATACTATTTCATTTTCTTTCTTCTTTTCCTCCCACTTTCCCCTTTTTTCCCTGTAATAGGGACTGTGCCTAGAAAACACACATTTTCTCTCTCTTTCTCCTCCTTCTCTTGCTCCTCTCTCTCTTTCCTTTCTCCCTAACCCCTCTTCTTATCTTCCTACCAGACTGAGCTATATGTCCAGCCATGTTTTTTTTTTTTTTGGCCAAAGACTGTTATAATGGCTAACTCTAACTGTCAGGTTGACTCACCTGAGAGAAAGGAACCTTAAATAAAAATTGTCTTCCATCAGATTGCCGTGGGGGGTACAGACAATTTTTAATTGCTAATTAATGTAGGAGGGCCCAGTCCATTGTGGGAAAATGTGGCTTTACTGGAAAACAGGTTAATGCCTTTGATTGCAGACTGGTGGCCTAGTCTCCTCTCTTTTTCTCTTAGCAAGTTGTATGACCTGTTCACTGTTTACTTGTGATAATGAGGTTTGAAGCTATTGAAGGCATTTTTAAAGGACTCAACGACATTGTATGAGTAGTTAATAATGCTTGACAAGTGAGCCTCAAATGGGATATCTTTCTGTCCTTCTAAGGAGTCAAGATTACACTCTCTGGTATTTCTAGAATTTTTACCTTATTGTTCTTTTATTTACACATGGACCTTTAACAGTTTAAAAGAATTAGGTATCCATAATCTTTGGAGATGAATATAAATTTCACGATGATTTTTCTACATTACTGTTTATTATCATGTATTACAATTTATTCAAACTGTACTGTGTTTGTGTGCCCCTCCCTCATATCCATGTGATCACACTCCCCTTCCCTTTTCTGCCCCTAAGCCCCTCCCCTAGTCTACTGATAGGCAAGGTCTTACTCCCCTTCTATTTGACCCTAGCCTATCAAGATGTTTTATACAAGTATTCCTCCTATTGTTGCACACATATTATTAGTTATTTGTCCTTCTCTCTAACATCTATCATCTCTTTATCATCTATATCATATATCTGTTACACACACACATAAGGTCGTGAAAATGTTATTTCTTCCAAAAACATGTGTTTCAAAAAATGCTCAAAAAGAGTGATTTAAAGTTAAAAGTTTGAAGGAAATGAAATGCATCTGTCACTTTGTCAGTTATGGCCTGAGCGTTGGGATGTTGACATTACAGTGGTTTCTCCCCCTGACTACTACAGAATGTTTACACTACAGTGGTTTGTATACAGACTGCTGTAGCCATTTTTGGTTAGCACCAGCAAAGAAAAGGAGAATTTCATGCTCAATGAGAGTTTCTCTATTCCAGGCTCCACTGTGAAGGTATTTTAAAATGAGTGTTGTTATTCTTTTGATAGACTACTGGTTTCAGGAAGTGTTCGATCCTGATTTCTCTAGAACATGTGAACTAACATTCTTAACAGTTGCTTCATGACAACTACTCCTATTAGAAATAGTCAATACCATTACCCCAAAGAAACAAAGTTTTCAGGTCAGAGAGGTATTCTCTGAGCTATACAAGAGAATGATATCTATGTATCTCCAAAACTATCAGCTTAAGTTATGAGAGATTATTTTCTGTTTCATCTAGTTGTTTTACCCACTATGCCAAGATTTGTTGGAAACTGGTCAGATTTCAACCCAAAGTCCAACAACATTCTGGTTTTAAACATTTATTTGTCAGTATTTTAACACTGATTCGGCTATATAGGAATGACTTTAAAGACATACGCATTTAATTTCAAGTTCATCATTAAACTGAGTTGACAATATTTTATAAAATACCTTTACATTATTGCCTCTCTTTGACTCTTCTATTCACAGGCATCTTTAATCCTCCCCAAGTGAAAACTGGCTTTTCAGTACATATTCCTTGAATGGTGTCACATGATTTAGGCATAGTAATATTCACTTAATAAAATATGTACTTTAAATATTCAAACTTTATAAGCAGGGACAGAAAAGAGACAAGCAAAATAGTAGCCACTCCATTATCACAGGGAATGGTTTTATTATGGGTCAGAGAGGGAAAATATTCAGAGGTACCTGGAAGAGTTCCGAGCAGAGAGTAAAAGAAGCAGACGTGATATGACCAAAACTGTCTAGAAGAGAATAGAGACTATTAGGAGAAAAGTAGGAACAGCTTACACAGAGACAAACTGTGCTTTCATAAATGCATAGGCTGAACCTAGGTCCCTCTACACATATGTAGAAAATGTGCAGGTTACTCAACGTGTGGGTCCACTAACAATTGGACTGAGAGCTTTCTTTGACTCTGTTTCTTGCCCTTAGTTTCTTTTCCCCTAGCAGTGCTGTCTTGCCTGTCCTTAGTGAGACACAATGGTCTTAGTCCTGCCTGATGTGATGTGTCAGCACGGATTGGTACATTTAGGGTGTCTCTCTGAAGAGAAAGAAGGGATAGGAGCAGGGAGAATGATTGTGGGACTGTGAGGAGAGAAGGGAGGGGTGTATGTTGAAGATATAAATTTAATAAATTAATTAGTGGAAAAAGACAGGGTATTTCTATAATATTTAGGAGACTCAGGTAGTGCAAAGAGAGATGAGGATGTTTGGGAAGGGACAGGAATCTAGATGTGTGTTTTGAGATGTGTAACAAGTTCATTTACATCCCCTTCAAGTAACCTGGAGGTCACCATGGGTGTTGGTATCCTGATAGGAGCCACAGGTCAATAGAGATCCTCAGGTCCCTTTTGTTGGAGCAAGGAGAATGGTTACTTTGATGGACAAGAAGTATTTCACAAATTTTTGCTGAATGCTGTTTTTTGTATGTTTGTTTGTTTGTTTGTTTGTTTTGTTGCTTATTTGGTTATAATCACCAAAAATCCTTTGATAATGCATGTTGAGCAGGTCTAGGTATTTTTGGATATTTTCACTCCCTGGGACCTAACTAGTTTCAACTATTAGGAAGGCCTTATTACTTTCATCACACCTATTCATGTCCTTTTAATTAGTAATGGGTTTAGTTATGACATGCCATTACATAGATTTCCCTTTGATGTGTTTTTTGTTTCCAATATTCAAATGTCCTATTTTTTAATAATTTTTATTTTTATATTAATTACATGTTGTTTACTTTGTATCCCAGCTGTAGTCCCCTCTCCATTCCCTCCCAATCCTACCTTCCTTACCTCATCTCCTCCCTGCCCCTCTCAAAGTCCACTGATTGAGGAGGCCTTTCTCCCCATCCCTCTGACCCTAGCTTATCAGGCCTCACCAGGACTGGATGCAAGTCCTTCTCTGTAGCCTAGCAAGGCTGCTCCTCCCTCAGGAGTTATGGGGGGAGGTCAAAGACTCTGCCACTGAGTTCATATCAGACACAGTCCCTGTTTCCCTTACTAGGGTACCCACTTGGATGCTGAGCTGCCATGGTCTATGTCTGAGCAGGGGTTCTAGGTTATATCCATGCATGTTTTTTTGTTGGAGAATCAAGTTTCAGAAAAGACCCCTGTGCCCAGATACATTTGGTCCTTGTGGTGCTCCCATTCTCTCCAGGTCTTACTAACTCCCCCTTCTTTCATATGATTCCCTACACTCTACTCAAAGTTTGGTTATGGCCCGAATGTCCCTCGTAGTATGAATGGATACAGAAACTGTGGTACATTTACACGATGGAATACTACTCAGCAATTAAAAACAAGGCAATCGTGAAATTTGCAGGCAAATGGTGGAATATAGAAAAGATCATCCTGAGTGACGTATCCCAGCAGCAGAAAGACACGCTCAGTAAATACTCACTTATAAGTGGCTACTAGACCTATAAGATAGGATAAACATACTAAAATCTGCATACCTAAAGAAGCTAAACAAGAAGAGGTTCTGGAGTAAGATGATCAGTCCTCACTTAGCAAGACAAATGGGATGGACATGTTAAGTAGGAGAAAACAAGAAACAGGACAGGAGCCTATCAGAGAGGGCCTTGGAAAGACTCTACCTAGCAGTGTATCAAAGCAGATGCTGAGGCACATAACCAAATGTCATAATTAGAATATCACTATTTTTCAGTAGAATATATTAATGAGGAACTTTACAGTCTGGTGGAATTTTGTTATCTTAATTAGAACTGTATAATGACATGTATTAATGAAATTGAACACTTTGCAAGAGCTAAAAATTTTTACTGTTACCAAAATACAATCATTTTAAAGACAGGCATTCTAATTTTGAATAATTTGCCCATGATTATTATATGTTTAATGTATACTTCATATTTTAGTATGAAATTGATAGAGTATCTCTTCAGTCAAAATTCTTTGTGGCTCTAGGATTAATATATAAAATTTACTATATATTAATAAGCATGTGCAGTCCTCTCCACTTTTCTAAACTTTCTGACTTCTCTGTGCATGAAACTTTCTGACTATATCTCAGTACAGTGCATTTATCTTTAAAATCTGCTGTGATTTTTGCATGTCTTATACTCTAAGGTTCAGTCTTAATGATTTTGAATGCTGCCTTTTTTCACATAGACCTTTAACAGTTTAAAAGAATTAGGAATTAATAACCTTTGGAGATGAATATAAAATTCATGATGCTTTTTTACATTACTGTTTATTATTATCATTTATTAAAATTTATTCAAATTGGACTGTGGCTGTGCCCCCCTTCCTCATGTCCATCTGCTCACATCCTCCTTCCTTCTTCTGTGCCTAAGCCCCTCCCATAGTCCACTGATAGGCAAGGTCCTATTCCCCTTCTATTTGACCGTAGCCTATCACGATGTTTTATACAAGTATCCTTCCTACTGTTGCACACATATTATTACAGTTATCTAGCCATCTATCTCACATCTATCATCTACCATCTTTGTCATATGTCTATTACACACACATATTGTTGTGAAAATCTGTCATTTCTTCCAGAGACACGTGGTTCAAAAATTGTTCAAAAAAATGTTCTAAATCAAAAGTAATCTAATAAAAATGGGGACAGAGCTAAACAGAATTTTCTGTAGAGGAATATCTCTGAGAAACACTTAAAAATGCTCAATGCACTTAGTTATCAGACAGATGCAAATCAAAATGACCCTGAGATTTCACCTTGCACCCATCAGAATGGCTAAGATCAAAAGCTCAAAAGACTATTCAGGCTTGTGGTCATCCTCAGCTACAGACCGAGATTTAGGGCAGCCAGGGTATATGAGACCCCACCTCAAGAAAGAAAAAAAGTGAACTAGTGTGCAGTGATGAACAGAGAAAGTAGCAGAAGATTTGATGGACTTGGCAGTAGGGTTAGCAGGAGCTGAAGCAGGTCGATGGGCACAGCAGCTTGGCAGGCACAGTGAGGGGTCTTAGGCATAATAGTAGTCTCCAGTGCAGGGCGAGCTCATGCTGTGTCCACCTGTCCATTTATCTCTGTCTGTCCTTCTCGGTTTTTTAAGTAGATTTATTTTATTTATTTGTGTGCATGTGGGTATACATGCCTGGCAAAGGCTAGAAGAGGGTAAGAGATGCCCAAAAGCTAGAGGTCATTGTGAGCCACCCGATATAGGGGCTGTGTGCCCAACCCAGGACTCTGCAAGAGCAACATGTGTCTTAACTACTGAGCCATCTCTTCAGCCCAGTTCTCTGGGTTTTGGTGAGACAAAAAGTTGGAAACATGAAGCCCAGGTTGGTCTGGAACTTATCATCCTCCCTCAGCTTCTTGTCCTCTAATTACAAGTCTGCACCTTCATGCCTGCCAGTCTTTTCTTGAATGGTTTCAGGTCCTCATTTTGTGTTCCAGGCCACAGACTGCAGATAACAGTGAACCTGACTTTAGCCCTGTGTCCCTGAAGGTATATAGACAGTGTTTCCCCTGTTGTTAGGGTAAGGCTAGGGTAGACCTGCCACCCTGCTAGAGCTTTAAGAATCATGCTGGGACTGCTTTTTAAAACTTGTCCTTCATCAGGGCCTTTTCCCCTTAGCAAAAGGAAAAGTGAATAATTAATTACTGTTTTGTCTAGGACTGATCCTGTGGATCCCAGGCTTCTGTAGATCTGAGGTTGGAGCTCTATGCCCTAGTACCAAAGTGGTAATCAGCAGCAGGTGAGTGCAGCAGTCATGCATGCAGCAGGAGGCTAGATCCTGGAGCCTGTGGGAACCCATAACCTTTTCCTGAACTGGATGTCCTGAGTTTGGAACTGGTGTTTTCCCCACCGTATGGCTTCCTCCCGACAGGGCGACCCAGTCTGTCCTGTTTTGGGGTCCACAGTTCAGTCTAGATGGTTGAGTAGAGCACGCAGAAGCAGGTAAGTGGATCTATGCTGGTGACTGGGTATCAGAAGGAACCCAAAAACTTTTCATGAGAAGTTGTTGGGGGAGTGTGGGGGAATTCCACTGGATGCTTTGAGGTTGGACTTGATGTTTCTTTCACCATGGGGTTTCCTCCCAACAGGAAACCTCGTCCCTGGTGCTTTGGTGCCCACAGTTCTGTGTGGGACAGTGATTTGGGCATACAAGCAGCTCTCTGGCCTGAGCACCTTCTAGAGCCCAGACCTTTTTCAGGGATTTTCTGGGTGACCTGAGGTCAGTCCTGATTGCTTCCTACTCCATGGGGTTTTATCTAATCTGGAAATCCCAATCTCTGATGTTGTGGGGCCCACAGAACAGTCTGGGATGGTGACCAGAGCACATAGTCATGTGGCTCTGGGCTGGTGACCTATTGCCTGCAGGGACCCAGGAACTCTTCCATGGTTTATCTGGGTGGCCTGAGAGAAGAAGCGATTACTTCCCACTCCGTGGGGTTTGTTCTTAACTTGGAAACACAATTGCTGTTGTTTTAGGGCTCAGAGTTTGGTCTGTTGCTTGCTGTGTAGTCACTGCTATACTGCTCTGCAGAAACTGTCTTCTTGATACCACCATCTTTGATTCTCCTTTCTTTTATTAAACATTTTTTAAATTTTTCTTTTCTTTTTTATTTTAATAATTACAGTTTATTCACTCTGTATCCCAGCTGTAGCCACTCCACCATCCCCTCTCAATCTCACCCTCCCTCCCTCTTCTTCTCCTATGTCTCTCCCCCAGTCCAGTGATAGGGGAGGACTTCCTCCCCTTCCATCTGACTATAGTCAATCAGGTCTCATCAGGACTGGATTCTTTGTCTTTCTCTATGGACTGGAAGGATAGTTCCCCACTCAGGTAGAGCTGATCCAAGAACTAGCCCATGAGTTCATGTCAGACATGGTCCCTAGTACTATTATTGGGAACCCTCTTGGATACAGAGATGCATTGGACTATTTCTGTGTAGGGGTTTTAATTTTTCTCCATGCATGGTCCTTGTTTAGTGTATCAGTCTCAAAAAGACTCCTGTGCCCAGACCTGTTGATTCTATTGTTCTCCTTTTGGATCTCCTATTCCATCCAGATATTTCTATCTCCCCCTTCTTTCATAACATTCTCTGCACTCTGCAAAATGTTTAGCTCTGAATCTCAGCATGTTTTGATACCCTGCTGGGTAGAGTCTTTCAGAGGACCTCTGATAGGCTCCTGTTATTTTCTCAGACAATTAGGAATAGTGCTACTTCAAGATCCAGCTATACCACGCCTAGGCATATATCCAAAATGCTCAAGTATACAACTAGGATATTTGCTCAACCATATTCATAGGAGCTTTACTTGTAATAGCCAGAAGCCGGAAACAACCCAGATGTCCCTCAGTAGAGGAATGGATACAGAAATTGTGGTACATTTACACAATGGAATACTAGTCAGCAATTAAAATCAAAGAAATCATGAAATTTGGTGGCAAATGGTGGGATCTAGAAATGATCATCTTGAGAAAGGTATCTCAGAAACAGAAAGACACACATGGTACATACTCACATATAAGTGGATATTAGACCTATGAATAGGATGATCATACTAAAATCTGTAGACATAGGGAAGCTAATCAAGAGGGAAGACTGTGGTAAGATGCTTAAATTTTTTCTATATATATATATATATATATATATATATATATATATATATATATATTTTTTTTTTTTTTTTTTTTTTTTTTTTTTTTTTTTTGAGCAAGGGCAGTTACCCAGACTGAACTCAAATTTTTACTCTCTGGTTTTGTTTTTCTAATTCTTTTTTCTTTTATTAATTATTTTTAATTTTTTCACAATTTATCCATTATATATCCTGGCTGAAGGCCCCTCCCTCAACTCCTACTGGTCCCATACTTACTCTTCCCTCTATCCTATTCCCCTAGTCCACTCAAAAGGTGAGTTTCCTTCCTCTGCCATCCACCCATGTCTTATCACAATACTACTCAGCTATTAAAACAAGGAAATAATATTTCTGCTCTTATTACTTCTCCATAGGCCACTCTGCTCACATCAGAAGACTCCATACCCTGAAGCTTGCCTGCAACCTTACTGTGAAATTAACACTAAGTATAACTCATTTTACAGAGTCTCACTCACAAGACAATGTTTAATTGACCATCTCAAATCCAGAAACATGTGAAATATGAAATGCTATGAAGTCTGAAACATTTGATCACAAGCATTTCAAAGAACTTGGTTCTCCTACTGTCTAGAGGAACCACATCAGGAAATAAGTTCAAATTTAATTCCAGAAAACAGAGGCTTTATACCCCTTGGAAAATGATTGGGATGCTCCATGGAGAGGTGTATATAATCATTCAAAACTAGGTACATCAAGAATGCTTGACTTGCATTCAATAGCACATTCCTATCGTATGAACAAGAGCACAGATCCTAATCATCCTATATTTATAGGGAGGAGAGAGTTAGCAGGGATCAGTGTCAAAAGCCATCTATCAAATTTGGCTAGTAGCATCTATGTCTAAAGACACTCCCCAGTTTAAATCAGGCACAGAAAACTCACCCTTGCATGGTTACACAACTAGGCCAGCAGCAGGGTCATACATGTAAGAGAAAGCTTTCTCCTTCAGATCTCAAAATTCAGACTGGGTTGTGATGGTTTTCAATAGAACCCCTGGAACAATATATATGTATACACAAAGAAACTTCTACAGGCTACCACTGTTCTATTACTCTCAGAGAACTTCCTGGCTGGTGTTAGTTCACCATTCCCTACATATTCATCCACTGGACTGAACTTTTCTTGTCTAAAGTGAGGCAATTGAAAACAGTAAATGTTGAGAATCAGGTTTATCAATAAGTCTTCCCTAAACACATTTTATAATACTTTTGCATGTAATTGATATTTACCATTCATTGTATTCTTTTAAAAAATAAGTTTATTTACTTTACATTACAATCATAATCCCCCTCCCTTCTCTCCCCCATTACTACCCTCCACTCCTATTGTCTCTATTCACTTTAACCTTTCCCTTCAGAAAAGGAAGGTCATTTCCATTGAGCTAGATCTTCACTTCTGTTGGATCTCAGTGGACCAAAGAACACAAAGGCCTTTCCATATTGCTTTTAGTCACAGAATTCCTCTCCAGTAAGGATACTTTCATGATGATGATGACTGTAGATTTGTGTAAGGCCTCACGATTTTAACACATTCATAAGTTCTATCCAGTATGAATCCTTCCAAGATGATGAAGATTATACAAATATGGAATGGTTTCACCATGGTAAAAGCACTCACAGGCTTTCTGTCCATTAGGATTTCTTTCATGAGTGTGAAGATGATTCTGAAGTGCAAAAGCTTTTCACATTGGTTACAGTCAGACAGCTTCTTTCCAGTATGTGTTATTTTATATATTAGGAGATGTTATGTGCAAAGGCTTTGCCACACAGTTAATTCATATGGTTTCCCTCCAGAATGTGTTGTTGTCTTGGGAGATGACTGTTACATGTAAAGGCTTAATCACACTAATTTTCCTCACCAGGCTTTTCTCCACTGTGTGTTTTTTCATGTTTTCAGAGACTACTCTGCTGTGTAAAGGCTTTAACACATTGGGTATATTCATAAGGTTTCTTTCCAGTATGTGTTCTTTTATGTCTTATGAGATGACTGTTTCGTGCAAAGGCTTTACCACACTGTTTACATTCATAAGGTTTCTCTCCAGTGTGTGTTCTTTTATGGCTTAAGAGATGACTGTTTTCTGCAAAGGCTTTACCACACTTGTCACATTCATAAGGTTTCTCTCCAGTGTGTGTTCTTTTATGTCTTATGAGATGACTGTTTTGTGCAAAGGATTTACCACACTGGTTACATTCATAAGGTTTCTCTCCAGTGTGTGTTCTTTTATGGATTAAGAGAGCACTGTTTTGTGAAAAGCCTTTACCACACTGGTTACATTCATAAGGTTTCTCTCCAGTGTGTGTTCTTTTATGGATTAAGAGAGCACTGTTTTGTGAAAAGCCTTTACCACACTGGTTACATTCATAAGGTTTCTCTCCAGTGTGTGTTCTTTTATGCCGTATAAGAGTACTGTTTTCAGCAAAGGCTTTACCACACTGGTTACATTCATAAGGTTTCTCTCCAGTGTGTGTTCTTTTATGCCGTATGAGAACAGTGGTATATGTGAAGGCTTTACCACATAGAGTGCATTTAAAGGTTTTCTCTCCAGTATGACTACTTTCATGCCTGAAAAGATAATTGGCACATGTGAAAAATTTACCACAGTCATTTCATTACACTAATATATTTATCTAAATGAATTAATTTTATAATTCAGTCTAATGGTAAAGAAGAATAAAATTTTAAAGTTTTATCACTTTGTTTATATTCATGGTATTCCCCTTCATTACGGGTATTTTTGAAGAATCCTGTGATCTTAAGAGAATTTGTTATGTGATTCCATCATTTTTCTATAAGAGATTTTCTCAAATATATGAAGAGTATTGTAGAATTCAGAGCTTTACCACAGCAATCCCATTCACAAATTTTTGTACTGTATGAATGACACTTCATTTAAGAAGTGAGCAGAACAAGCAGAAGAAGTTACAAATTCATAGGTATTTTCAGCAGTATGAGTTTGCTGATAAATTCTCAGTGAAGGTGCAAAACCAATTAACACTAACCATTTATCACATTCAGAAAATCTACTCAAAGTGGAAACTACTACAAAATCAATTGTTCTTGGAGAAAGACAGGTACACTGCTTCTTTCAATATTACTATGCTCATGTGTCTTAGAAACATTGTGATATATGATATACCTATTTAAATTACAAGAATAATAAAAGTTTCCCACATTGAATTAACACTGTTTTTTTTTTTTTTTGTTCATAATAGACATGTCATATAGGGATTAAGGTTTCTCCACAACAATAATCTTGACTCTCATAAGCTGCTCCTTTCACTAAACTGTATAATGTTATTATATGAATATGAGTAACACTGGTTGTACTATGACATATTTGCTTATTAGAAGGTTTTGGACACATACTGATCACCTATTCAATGAATATACATCTTACAATATCTGAGTAGATAGAATGAGACTAAACACATTGGCAGTTCAACTCAGTAGCTGTAATGTCCCTATGATTCCATTGGCATTTTCTGTTACAACATTATTTTATTTTCTTCAATCTTAGGGGAGTACCTTGCAAACACAAATCAGATACCTGACATTGAAGTACATGGAATTATGAGATTTTAATGATCATCAGTACACTTAAAGCAGTGCTGTTTTTATGCTGTTGCTTTTCTTTAAAACTTCCAGGACACAGCCATGTGTGCTGGTACATGTCTTTAATCCCAGCACTTGTGGAGGCAGAAGCAGGCAGATTTGTGTGATGTTGAGGTCAGGCTGGTCTAACAAGCAAGTCTAACAAAGTCACAGATACCCAGAAAAAAAATCTATTTCAAAAACAGAAAATAAAAAGCAGCCAATAAACAAACAAACAAACAAACAAAAAACACCAGACTTCCAGGACACATTAAAATTTAAGATTTATATCTGTATCAACATGCACATGAAGTTACCTTTTATTGCTTGTAGAACTTTGAAAATGTTCTTCAATATTATGGTCATCCCAATTGTAGCCTAAATTATAGTACGAGAAAATATATATTATTGGAAATATCATGTTATTATTAAGGCAAAACTTAAATCATTATCTTCTCTGACCCTTAGAACCATGCCTGATTTATTTACCTCATTCCTCCTCATTCTCAATTGGAATTACAGAAGAGGATCAATAACAAAGTAAAAGTTGTCTCTTTATTTTAAAAGTGAAAGAAAAATTGCAGTCTTACCTATAGCAGTGAGGTTTTCACAGGTCTCTAGCATCACATCTTTGTAGAGTTGCTTCTGGGAAGGTTTCAGCAAGGCCCACTCTTCTTGGCTGAATTTCACATGCACATCATTGAAGGTCACCGAATTCTAAAATATGCCATACATTTGTACAACAGAAACAGTGGCAACAATATAATTTATACGTCATTGTCAATATAATCATATAATTCTACTGCTTCTTCAATTTATTTTCTGACACAGAAGTGCGAATGTTTTACAGTTGGGTGCTGTGCGTGATATAAAGTAGGGGAGATGAAAAAGCTTAAAGGTTAGATTGAAAAAAAACAAAACAAAACAAAAAAACAAAGGCGTGCTTCAAAAACCTGTGCTTCATCAGTTTGCAAGACATGAATATAAAGTAGCCATTAGTTGGGTTCCTGAGAAATCTATGAATCATCTTCAGTTACTTGGGTGAGTAGATCAGGACCCTGTCATGAGACAGGTGGAAGGACAAAACACAGTCATGATATTTTATATAACAATAAATGAGATGTGTTGATCAGGGGACACTGAACAGATTGGTAACATGGGTCAAAAGACAACATGGTACTGAATATTATGTTTTGACCAGGGATCAGGGATGTGGCATATCAGTATGTGAAGAGGGGAGCTCATATATTTTGGAAGGGAACGTGGACTACAGTGAATACATGGATAAAAATAATGTGAGTGGCAAGCAACAAAAATCATAGCCAATAACATCATATTTCTGAGTGACCAGACAAAAGAAAAGGAATAGAACACATGATTATTTACTGATCATTGTTTTAGTATATCCTCCTTACTAAATAATGTAGTCTATAGATTAAAAATAAAGATTAAAACTTTTCTATTAAAAAGAAGTGTTAATGTTATAACTAAATCATTTTAGAAGAAGACGGAATAACAAGTTTTAACTCTATCATATCTGAACATTTTGAAGAGGATATAGCTTTGGAATAGACATGGCAATTAATGTGGACAAAGACAAACAGAGAGGAGAGTGTGAAATAGAAAGACAGAGACATAGAGACAGAGACACACACCGAGAGAAATTAACAGATGAACAATACTAAGTACAGATCAGAGAAATTTATTAACAGTTACTACCTACAAAAAATGGTGGACAAGCTGGGTGTATTCTGTCATGCCTTCAATCCCATCACTCAGGAGGCAGACGCAGGTGTATCTTATTGAACTGGATGTCAGCATTATCTATTCAAAGAGTTCTAGGACAGCCAGGCCTATATAGTAAGACAGAGCCTCTCCTAAAAGTCAATCAAACAAACACAAAATATTGAACGAACTCAGAGGTCTTTACTGAAGCTTCTACAAGGAATTATACATTCACTCCTGTTGTATATTTGTTTTCCAGAAATCTGCACTGTCCCAGCTTAAACTGTAACTTCAATGATATCTTACTAAAAGGGAATGCATGTTTAAACAGCTAAAAATAGAAAGATGAAAATATTAACAATGTAAATGCTGATCATAAATAAGCAACATAAAACAGGACAGATGGCTCAGCAGTGAGGAGTGCTTGCTGCTCTTTCAAATAATTGGGCTCAATTGTCAGTGATTACCTGGGACCCACTACTATCAATTGCTATAAGTTCATGAGTTCTGAAGACATCTTCAGACTACTGTGAGGATTAGGCACACAAGAGGTGCATATTCATGCATACAATCAAAATACACATATTCAGTAAAAATTAAAAATAGATCCCAGATGGTTGGGCTTATTGCATACTGTGTCTGATAAGCTGGGTAGCAGAAACTGCATGGCATCCAATAGTTGGATCTGTGGGTCCCAACTGACATTGTTTCAAATGTAAGAAGAAAACTAATGATGAAGGAAACAATCGGGTCCAACCTCAGAGCACCCAGCTAATCTCTGGGAAAGTTCCTGGGATGTTGCAGCAGGAATAAGGTTTTCAAGCAAATGGACCCAAGAAGCAAGCAGGAGTAGCTATTCTAATATCTAATAAAATAGACTTTCAACCAAAATTATTTGAAAGGGATAAGGAAGGGGGGGATCCAAGATGGCGGTGCTAGGAGGACATTGGGTCTGAGGAGTAGGACAGCAATGTTGGTACAGCAACTAAAAGACTGAACTCTGGGCCCTAAAACAACAGAGATCCTGTTTCCCAGGTGAGAGGAAACTCCACGGTGTGGGAGTCAGTCAGGTCCACTCTCAGGTCACTCAGCGAGAACCCGGAAGATATCCCGGGTTGCAGGATACACCTTTGTGTCCTGATAACCTTTCCAGACTAAATTATGTTCTCCAGAGCACCAGAGACTGGGAGCCCCAGTCTAGAAAAGAAACAGGGAAGAAGAAAGCAGGACTGACCTCAGGTCACCCAGTCTATCCCTGGAAAGGTCCTGCAGACCAGTGGGTGCCCAGCTGTCAGGCCTGAGTGCGCCTCCAGCTGCTAGCCCTGCATGCCCTACTCTCCATCACAGAACTGTGTGCCCCAGGACACTAGAGGCTGGGTTTCCCTGTCTGGAGAAACCTGCACAGGCATGGAAACAGCAGGTCCCAGATTAGAGAACTCAGCCAACTCCCCCCACACACAACTACATCCACCATACACAGGAACATTCCTGGAAAAGTTCTCAGATTCTTTCCCAGTCACCTGCTTGGACCATCACTGGCAAGTTCCTACCCATTCTACATGCCACATCAAACACCACAGACTGAGTCTTCCTGTTGGGAGAAAACCCAAAGGTGGGGAAAATATCTGGCCCTACCTCAGGACACCTAGCTCCAGAAAAGTTTCTGGTTATCCACAGGCTCCAGACTCTAGCCTCCTGCTGTACACATGAGAGTGGTGCTCACCTGCCACTGATTACCACTTCGGAACTGGGGCACAGAGCTCCAAACTCGGACCTACAGAAGCCTGGGTTCCTTGAGATAAACCCCCAGATACTGCTCCAAGGGAAAACCAGTTATCCCTAACTAAAGTGACCAAGCCACAGGGCACTCAGGTTACAGCAGCAGCTCACTAAATTTACAGCAAGAAACCCAGCAGCAGGGCCGCTGTCTCCAGAATTTCTCTGGGTGAGAGGATAGCCCCCTTTACTAACAAAGGAAACAATTATTACTCAGGTCAGTACACCTGAGATGAGCTGTGGCAATTCCTGAAAAACACCCGCCATTCAGTGACCATACCTAAAAAATGGAGGAGAGCTCCTTTGGGAAAAATCATCTTCCTGCCAAGGGGATTTGACCCACCATAGGATTTCAGGAAGTACCAGAAACTAACACCCAACACCTAAGATATCCCAATGGGTAGAGGCCAGTGTAAAAGCTCAACCAACAAAAGACAGAGCAATATGGCATCTCCAGAACCCAGGTCTCCAGGAGCAAGTGGCCCTGGATACCACAGCATGAAGACAATTTCAGGCCAATATCCCTTATGAACATTGATGCAAAAATACTCAACAAAATACTTTGCAAAGCCAATACAAAAACACATCAAAGATATCATCCACTACAACCAAGTAGGCTTCAGGCCAGGTATGCAGGGGTGGTTCAATAAGCAAAAATCCATCCATATGATCCACCATATTAACAAATTGAAAGAAAAATAAACTCATGATAATCTCCTTAGTGCTGAAAAAGCATTTAAAAAAATCCAGTATCCATTCATGTTTCAAGTGTTGGAGAGATCAGGGATAAAGGGCACATACCTAAACATAGTAAAGGCGATATACAGCCAACATCAAGCTAAATGGAGAGAAACTTAAAGCAATCCCACCGAATTCAGTGACAAGGCAAGGCTGCCCCCTCTCTCCATATCTCTTCAACATAGTTCTCGAATTCCTTGCTAGAGTAATAAGACAATTAAAGAAGATCAAGGGTATATAAATGGGAAAGGAAGAAGTCAAAATATCACTATTTGCAGATGATATGATAGTATACCTGAGTGACCCCAAAAATTCTACCAGGGAACCCCTAAAGCTGACAAACACTTTCAGCAATGTGGCTGGATACAAAATCAACTCTCAAAATAAGTAGCCCTCCTGTATACAAAAGACAAAAGCGCTGAGAAAGAAATTAGGTAAACAACACCCTTCACAATAGTCAAAAAGGACATAAAGTACCTTAGTGTGACCCTAACCAAGCAAGTCAAAGACTTGTATGAAAAAAAATTCAAGTCTCTAAAGAAAGAAATAGAAGAAGATATCAGAAGATGGAAAAATCTCATGCTCATGGCTTGGCAGGATTAACATAGTAAAAATGACCATCTTACCAAAAGCAATCTACAGATTCAATGCAATTCCCATCAAATTACCAACACAATTCTTTACAGACCTTGAAAGAAAAATTCCCAACTTCATATGGAATAACAAGAAACCCAGAATTGCTAAAACAATTTTCCATAATAAAATATCTTCTGGCAGTATCTCCATCCCTGATCTCAAGCTGTACTATAGAGCAACAGTAATAAGAACTGCATGGTAGAGGCATAGACACCAACTAGTGGATCAACGGAATCGGATAGAAGTCCCAGAAATACACCCACACACTATGGACTCCTGATTTTTGACAAAGATGCCAAAAACATACAATGGAAAAAAGATAGCATCTTCAACAAAAGCTGCTGGTCTAACTGGATGTTTACATGTAGGAAAATGCAAATAGATCCATATTTATCACTCTGCACAAAACAAAAGTTCAGGTGGATCAAAGACCTCAGTATAAAACCAGACATACTAACCCTGTTAGAAGAAAAAGTGCAGAAGAGCCTTGAACTCATTGGAACAGGGGACAACTTCCTGAACAGAACTTCAACAGCACAGGCTCTAAGACCATTAATCAATAAATGGGACCTCATGAAACTGAAAAACTTCTATAATTCAAAGGAAATTGTTGTCAAAACAAAATGACTGCCTGCAGATTGGGAAAGGATCTTCACCAACCCTATATCTGACAGAAGGTTAATATCCAGTGTTTATAAAGATTTCAAGAAGTTAAACAGCAACAAATCAAGTAACCCAAATTAAAAAATGGGGTATAGAGCTAAACAGAGAATTCTCAATAGAGGAATAAAGAATGGCACAGAAACACTTAAAGAAATGTTCAACATTCTTAGTCATCAGGGAAATGCAAATCAAAACTACCCTGAGATTTCACCTTACACCCATCAAAATGACTAAGACAAATAACTCAAGTGACAACTCATGCTGGATAGGATTTGGAGAAAGGGGAACCCTCTTTCATTGCTGGTGGGAATGTAAACTTATACAACCACTTTATAAATCAACCTGGCACTTTCTCAGACAATTAGAAATAGCGCCTCCTCAAGATCCAGCCATACCACTCCTAAGCATATATCCAAAATGCGCTCAAGTATACAAGGACATCTGCTCAACTATGTTTGTAGTAGCTTTATTTGTAATAGCCAGAAGCTGGAAACCGCACAGATGCCCCTCAGTTGAGGAATGGATACAGAAACTGTGGTATATCTATACGATGGAATATTACCCAGCAATAAAAAACAAGGAAAACGTGAAATTTGCAGGTAAATGGTGGGAAGTGGAAAAGATCATCCTGAGTGAGGTATCCCAGAAGCAGAAAGACTCACAGGGTATATACTCACTCATAAGTGGATATTAGATATAAAATATAGGATTAGAACACTAAAATCTGTACACCTAAGAAAGTTAATCAGGAAGGAATATGCTGGCTAAGATGCTCAAACCCCATGCAGAAAGTCAAAAAAGGGTGGTCATCAGAAGTGGGAGAGAACAGGGAACAGGACAGGAGCCTACCACAGAGCCTACCACAAAACCAAGGCTATACCCTGCAGGGTATCAAGGCAGATGCTGAGACTCATAGCCAAACTTTGGGCAGAGTGCAGGGAATCTTATGAAAGAATTGGGAGATAGTAAAACCTGGATAGGACAGGAGCTCCACAAGGACAGTAACAGTTCCAAAAATTCTGGGCACAGGGGTCTTTTTTGAAACTGATACACCAGCCAAGGACCACTCATGGAGATGGCCTGAAACCCCTGCACAAAAGGTAGACTATGGCAGTTCAGTATCCAAGTGGGCTTCATAGTAATGGGGACAGGGACTGTCTCTGACAGGAACTCATTGGCCTGCTCTTTGATAACCTCCCATTGAGGGGGGATCAGCCTTGCCAGGACAGAGAAGAAGACAATGCAGCCACTCCTAATGAGACCTGATAGTCTAGGATCAGAGTGAAGGGGAGGAGGAACTCCCTTGTCAGTGGACTGGGAAAGGGACAGGGGTGGGAAAGATGGAGGGTGGGATCAGGAGGGGAGGAAGGAGGGAGGTATAGAGGGGATACAAAGTGAATAAACTGTTATTAATAAAAATTTAAAAAGAACACAATAAAATGTTGAATGATTTTTTAAAAACTATTCCGTTTCACATACTTTTAAACTTTAAAAATATTGCCTGATATTAGTTATTGCTCCTAAATAAAAATAAATAAATAAATAGATAGATAAATAAATAGATAAATAAATAAATAAAAATGAGGAAGGATACTTCATACTCATCAAAGGAAAATTCCACCAAGATGGCATCTGTATTCTGAGCAACAATGCCCCAAATACAAGGACACCCACATTTGTAAAAGAAACATTAATAAAACTTAACATATCAATCACCGTACATTAATAGTGGGAGAGGTCAACATGTCACTATCATCAAGGGACAGAGCAATGGAAAAGGACTTAAACTGAGGAATAATGACACAAATGGATGCCATGAATCAAATGAACCTAACAGATATCTAGAGAATTTTTTTAACCCAAACAGAAAAGAATCTATCTTCTTTCAGCCCCTCATGGACCCTTCTCCAAAACTGAACATACAGTAGGTCACAAACCAGGTCTCAACAGATACAATAAGATTGAAATAATATCTTGTATCCTATCAGACCATGATGGACTAAAGATGGACCTCAACAATAACAGAAATAATAAAAAGCCTACACACACGTGGGAACTGAACAACTCCCTACTCAATGGAATCTAGGTCAGGGAAGAAATAAAGAAAGTACTTCTTACAATTCAATGAAAATAAAGGTACATCATACCCAAACTGCAATGAAAGCAGTCCTAAGAGGAGTTTTAATAGTACTAAAGGCCTTCATAAGCTACTGGAGACATCCCATACAAGCAACTGAATGGCACACTGGAAAGCCCTAGAAAAAAGAAGCAGACACACTCAACAGGAGTAGACTACTAGGACTAACCAAACTCAGGGCTGAAATCAAAAATTAGAAACAAAGAGAATAATTCAAAGAATCAACAAAACCAAGAGCTAGTTCTTTGAAAAAATCAAATACATAGACAAACTCTTAGTCAAACTAAGTAAATGGCAGAAAGACACTATCCAAATCAACAGTCTGAAAGGAAGAGAGAGAGAGATAACAGACACTGAGAAAATCCAAAGAACCATTAGATCTTATGTCAAAAAACTATATGTCTCAAAATTTAAAAATCTAAATAAAATATACAATTATCTTGTTAGATTCCACTTACCAAAGTTGAATCAAAATCAGGTAAAGATATTAAATAGTCTTTTACTGCCTAAGCGAATAGAAGCAGCCATCTAAATACTTGCAACAAAAAAAAAAAAAAAAAAACCCAAGAGTGAGATGATTTCAGAGCAGAATTGTACAAGACCAACAATGAAGAGTCAATATCGATATTCTTCAAATTATTCCACAAAATAGAAATGGACACAACATGACCAAACTCCTTTTGTAAGACCACAGTCACCTTGATAAATCCTGAAAGACCCCCAAAAAGAAAGAGAACTTCAGACCATTCTCTTTTATGAACAATGATGCAAAAATACTGAATAAAATAATGGCAAACCAAATCCAAGAACATATCAAAGATATCATCAACCATTACCAAGTAGGCTTCATCCCAGGCATGCAGGGATAGTTCAATATAGGAAATCTTAATCCATCATATAAACAAATTAAAAAAAAAAGGATCATTTCCTGAGATGCTGAAAAAACATTTGACAATATCCAGCAGTTATTCTTGTTTAAAGTCTTGGAGAGACTGGGGACAGAGGCACAGATCTAAAAATAGTAAAGACAATGTACAGCAATCATATAGCTAACATCAAACTAAATGAAAAGAAAGTTAAATCAATTCCACTGAACTCAGGGACAAGACAAGGCCACATACTTTCTCCAAATCTCTTCAGTACAGTATGCAAAGTCCTATCTAGGGCAATAAGACAACTAAAGGAGATCAAGGGGATACAAGTTGATAAGGAAGAAGTCAAAGTATTTATATTCACATATATGACAGTATATAAAAGTGACCCCAAATATTCTACTGTAGGGAACTCCTACAGTTGAAAAACACTTTATCAAAGTGGTTGGATATAAAGTTAACTAAAAAAAAAAAAATCAGTAGCACTCCTGTATGCAAAAGACAAATGGACTGAGAAAGAATTAGGAGAACAACACCCTTCACAATAGGAAGGAAAAAAAAAAAAACATAATGTACCTTGGAGTTATCCTCAACAAGCAAGTGAAAAACCTGCAAAAAAAAAAAAAAGAAACTTTAAGCTTCTGAAGAAAGAAATTGAAAAAGATACAAGAAGATACAAATATCTCTCATGCAGATGGGTCAGAAGGATCAACATAGTAAAAATTGCTATCATACCAAAAACAATCTATAAATTAAATGATATTCCCATCAAAATATCAACACAATTCCTTAAGGAACTTGAAAAAACAATTCTCAGCTTCATATAGTAAAATAAAAAAGCCAGAATAGCTAAAACAGTCCTGTACTATAGCAGATCATCAGTAGGTATCACCATCCCTGATCTCAAGCTCTACTATAAATCAATAGTAATAAAAAAAACTGCATGGTACTAAAATAAAAACAGAATGGTGTATGAATGGAATTGAAGTGAAGACCCATAAATAAACCCACACACCTATGGCCACTTGATTTTTGACAAAGAAGCCAAAACCATGCAATGGAAAAAGGACAGCATCTTCAACAAATGGTGCTGGTCTAACCTGAAGTTTACATGTGGAAAAATGAAAATAGATCCATATTTGTCACCCTGCACTAAACTGCAGTCCAAGTTGTTCAAAGACTTCAACATAAAACCAGATACACTAAATCTGTTAGAAAAAAAAAGTGGGAAATATCCTCGATCTCATTGACATAGAAGGTAACTTCCTCAACAGAACACCAAGAACACTGGCTCTAAGATCAAGAATTAATGAATAGGATCTCATGAAACCAAAAGCTTCTATGAAGCAAAGAACTCTGTCAATAGAACAAAATGACCACCTACAGCCGGACAAAAGTTCTTCACCAACCCTACATACAACTGAAAGAGGTAATAAACAAAATATATATAAAGAGCTCAAAAAAATTAAACTCCAACAATCCAAATAATACAATTTAAAACTGGGGTAAAGAACTATACAAGGATTTCTCCACAGAGGAATATCAAATTGTGGACATTAAATGCTCAAAATCTGTAGTCATCATGGAAATACAAATGACATTCCATCTTAAACTCATCATGGTTAAGGTCAAAACCTGAAGTGACAGCAAGATAGTGAGAATGTGGAGAAAGAGGAACACTATTGCTGGTGGGAGTGCAAACTTATACAACCACTTTAAAAATCAATCTGATGCTTTCTCAGACAATTGGAAATAGTGTTACTTCAAGACCCAGCTATATCATTCCTGGGCATATATCAAAAAGATGCTCCACCATTCAACAAAGATATTTGCTCAACTGTGTTCATAGCATCTATATTCATAATAGCCATAACAGGGAAACAAACTACATGTCTCTCAACCAAAACATTGTTTTACAGAAATTGTGGTACATTTACACAATGGAATGCACCTCGGGTATTTAAAAAATAAAGGAAAGTATAAAATTTTCAGGCAAGTAGATGGAACTAGAAATGATCATCCTAAGTGAGTTATTCCAAAACCAGAAAGACATGCATGGTGTATACTCCTTTGTAAATGGATAATGGCCATAATAGGATAAACATACTATAATCTACAGACCTAAAGGAGCTAAATAAAAAGGAGGACCCTATGGAGGATGGTCAATTCTTATTCAAAAGGGCAAATAGAATCAACACCAGAAATGACTGAGGAGAGGGAATAGGATGAGAGCCTAACATACATATCGTCCGAAATACTCTACCCAGTAGGGGTTCAAAGCAGATGCTAAGACTCACAGTTAAACTTTGGGTAGAGCACAGGGAATCATAGGAAAGAGTGGGGGGATAGAAAGTAGAAAGATGCAGAGCTGGAAGGACTTACATAAGACCAACAAGGACAACAAATCTGGGCCCATGGGGACTTGCAGAGATTGATGCACCCACCATAGACCATTCATGAAAAGGAACCATTACCCTGCTCAGATGTAGCTGATAGACAGCTCAGTCTCATGGGGGATCCATAGTAAGAAGAGTAGGAGCTGGCTCTGACATTGACTCTGTTGCCTGCTCTTTGATCACTTTCCCCTGGTAGAGGAGGCATTGCTATACCACAAAGGAAGAGGATGTAAAGAGTCCTAGTGAGCCTTGATAGGCTGGAGTCAGATGGTAGGAGATGAGGGCTCCCCTTATCTGAGAAATTAGAAATGGGATAAGGGTGAAAGAGGAACAGAGGGGTGAAACCAGGAAGAGACAAGGGAGAGGGGTAAAATTGGGATGTTAAGTGGATAAATTATTTTTAAATTTTATTTATTTATTTATCACAATTTATTTACTTTGTATACCCACTGTAGCCCTCTTCATCGTCTCCTCCTAGTCCCACCCACTCTCCTTCTTCTCCCCCTATGCCCCTTCCATAATCTCCTGATAGTCATCCCCTTCTGTCTGACCCTAGCTTTTCAGGTCTCATTAAGGATGGCTGCACCATATTCCTCTGTGGCCTCACAAGGCTACACCGCCCAGGAGGAGGTGTTCAAAGAGTCGAGTTCATGTCAGAGGATAAATTATAGAAAAACAAATTTATATTAAAACAAATTAAGTGTGAATAAAATAAATAAATAAAGTCAAAAAAACAAATACAGCAGGTAGAAAGAATGTTACACACCTGCAATTCAATAACTCAGAAAGCTCAGACACTGTTAGTGTCATGAATAGATGCCATCCTAAGAAATTAAATATCCTCTTTTCCAAATTTCAAATGCAGGATACAGATGAAGATCAGCTAAACAACCTATGCTTACGTGTACAAAACAAAACAAAACAAAATTAAAAAACAAAACCCAAAATGCTACATTCCAGAATGAGCAGATAATGTTGATATGTATGTTGATACCAGGCATGTTGGACTATATTTAAGCCCAACACTAGACTGGAGTTAGATCTGTAAGTTCAAAACCTTTTTGGTCTACATACCAACTTTCAGGACAGCCAACGCTACAAAGAAACTTTTTCTTCAGTGTCAAAGATAGAAACATGATCTTCTCTGGGAGCTTTTTGGATTCAATCAAATAAGTTCTGACCAAATTCACTATAGGATTATTGTCATCCCATGATGAAAATGTAGTCTAACTTCAATGATCCTAAAATTCTGCAATAGCTCATACACTGTTCAAATTTTCACAGTCTCTTCTGACACACAAGAGAATTTTTTGGGTGCCACATCTTGTAACATCAGAAGCAAGTTAATCATTCCAACATAGATGCACAGAATACCCCTTTCCCATTCTTGTAGAGAGGAATGTGTACATATTTAGGAAAGAGTAGACCAAGGAAAGAAGATCAGCAAGGAAAACAACAAAGCCTGATGCTGTTTGAAAAGGCTTAGATGGTCCTATCCCTGAAACATTTCATACATTCCCAAGATTGCTTACATCCACTCCCTGTAGGTAGCACTTTATGGTAGGTATCTCATAACTTAGGCACCTCAACATCTTGTACTGTCAAGACACAACTCAGGCTTCACCCTCACTGCTTCATGCAAAGAACAGTTACAGTATCTTCCCTGGGGATCTGACTCTGCCAAACACAGATGGCTGTCACAGTGTTGAACTGAAAACACAAAGGAAGAATCTATTATCTTAAATTTTGCATTTTTCTTGTTTTCAGAATGTGCATAACATGAGTGAGACTGTCAAGGTGGGTTTTAAGTTGGGATGGACAAAAAGGGATGGATTGTGCCACACTTGGAACACGTTTGGAGCAGGTTTTATATGAAGTTCGTTCCTGGTATTAGGAATCACTTAGCCTACTTCTTTGATTAACAGAAGAATTATCAGGAGGGAGTGATAATTTAAGGACACGAACTTAGGCTTCAAATCCAGACCTAGGACATTCTCTTTGATGATGATCTCCTTAAAAATTCCTGTCTCTGTTTCAGCATGTGACTGCCATCTGAAACTACCTAGTGATGCTTTTCTCTACAAACCAAAGACTACATTTATTTCTGCTCCACTTGACTCTTTCTTTCACTGTGGTCCTGAAGGTCTCATTAATAATAACCATTCAACAGATTCAATGTTCTTCCTAAGAAATCCAGCCCATGCTGGGGGTGCATGTATGCTGGTAGGTTGTATGCCACCTGACACCATCAGCCTTCCATCATGGCCTCCGAGATTCATCATTTATCCCCATGTGGGCTTGCTCACTGGCCCACTGGGCTTAGGCCTCACTGTGTCTGTGTCTCACTAGGCCTATGTCTTGGTTGCAAGCCAACCAGGCATGGACTTTTACTTGAACCTCTGAGGGGAAAGTCCTTAGAGCAAGGCACAGCAGCTTATACGAGAACGGTAACACTTTGGTATTGCCATAGGATCTGGAATACCAAACTTTCCACTACCACTGATGATTTCATTCTAAAAGAGCTATCTACCTTTAACAGTCAATAAAAAAATTCTTTCCACACCCCCATCTAGTGAACATGGGTGTTGCCTTAAACTGTTCTAGCTGCCCCTGAGAGAAATGGAGCCACTGTTCTCCATCTGGAAGCTGAGCTCCAGGCCTCTGCTGAATGGAGAATGACAGAATGAAACACATTCTGGAAATATGGAAATATGAACAATAAAGAAAGCAAAAACAAGCTGGCCATGGTAGTGCACACCTGTGATCCCAGCACTTGGGTAGGTAGAGGCAGAGTGACTTTGAGGCTAGCCTGGTCTACAAAGCAAGGCAAGGACAGCATATGCTACACAGAGAATCCCAGGCTCAAAAGAACAAAAGAAAATTATTTTTAAATGCAGAAATTTAGGGAATCCTGGAAATGAAAAATTTAAAGAAGGAAATACAGAGGCAAGGTTCACAGAAAAAAACAGAAATCAAGGAGATAAATTTATGCACTGAATACAAAATAGAAGAAATGGAAGACAGGTGTGTTTACACACTCCTTTAATGCCAGAACTCAGGGAGGCATAAACAGCTGGACTATTGTGAGTTTGAGGCTAGCCTGGTCTACAGAGTGATTCCAGGACAGCAAAGCCTATAAAAAGCAATCCTGTCTGAAAATAAACAATAAAAAAAGCTGAACTAGATACATGTGTCAAAGGAAATGTTAAATCCAAAAGTTCCCTATCACAAAACATCCAGGAACTCTGAGACATTATGAAAAGACAAAACATGTGGATAATCAGATTAGCAGAAGGATGAGATCAAGGGTCCAGAAGATATTTTTAACAAAATCATACAAGAAAAATTTCTTCACCTAAAGAAGAAGATGTCTATCAAGGCACAAAAAGCATACAAAAATACCGAAGACATTGGACCAGCAAAGAAAGTCCTCTTACCAGAGAATAATAAAAACGCTAAATATACAGAACAAAGAAAGAATATTAAAAGTTGTAAAAAAAAAAAATCAAACAGACCACACTAACCAATCAGACAAACCAAAACAAACAAAAACCAACCAAGAAATAAATAAAGGCAGATCTATTGGAATCAATCCTGTATTCTCAGTAAAGATGCTAGAGGTTGAAGGACAGACAGTGTGCTTCTGACTCTAAAAAACTACAGAAGCCAAGAAAAATTACTAACTATGCCCAGAAACTTTCAATCACCAAATGGAGAAAATAAGATGTTACATGTTAAGGTCAAATTTAAACAATATGTATCTATAAATACAGCCCCACACAAGGTGCTAAAACCACTACCACTTCCACCACCAAAATACCAAGTTTAACAATCACTGTTCATTGATATCTCTTAATACCATTGACCCAAATTCACCAATAAAAAGACATAGGCTCACAAAACGGATGATAAAACAGAATCCACCCTTCTTCTAAACACATCAAACACAGCTTCACATCAAGATAGATATTATCTCAAGGTAAAGTGTTGGAAAAAAGATATTCCAAATAAATGAACTAGAGTATCAAGCTTGTATAGCAATTTCAATATCTAACAAAACATATTTCAAAAAAAAAAACTAATCAAAAGATGGCAAAAAACATGACATATTCAAAAATATCCAGCAATATAACATTTAAATACTTAATATTTATGTCCCCAACCTAAGAGCACCCAAGTTATAAAAGAAACACTTCTGCAGCTTGCATCATGCATCACATCCTAGCCCTCATAAACTGATAGGGAAAGACTTCAATATATCACACTCTCACCAATGGATAGGTCCCCCTGACCAAAATGAACAGAGAAATGCTCCAGCTAACTAACATCAAAAACTAAATATACCCAAATGGTGTTTAAAGAACATCCACCCAAACAAAAAAGATTGTTCCCTCTTCTCAGCAACTCCAAATTGTTCTCCAAAATTGATGATATACTTGAACAGTAGAAGTCTCAAAATATATAAGTAACTTTCAATAACCTCATGCACCCTATCAGACCACTAAGGTCTAAAGCAGCACATCACCAGTAACAAAAACAATAGAAAGCTTACAAACTCATAGAAATCGAACAACTCTCTACTGAATAAAATATGGATCAAAACTGAACTAAAGAAAGAAATTAAAGAATTTCTAGAAGTCAATGAAATGAATACACAGCATATCAAAACTCATAGTACACAATAGAAGTGTTGACCAGAAGACAGTTCATAGCACTAAGTACATTCAAAAAAAATATTCAGAAAGATCTCTTAGTAGCAACTTAACAGCACACCTAAATACTCTAGAACAAAAAAAGAAGTAAATATAACTAAAAGTAGTAGAGAGTTAGAAACTACTGAACTATGTCTTCACTGGTAAAACCAAATATTTCCACAGGAAAAGAATGGTGGATCCTATCAAAATTGATAATGATTAGATTTGAATAGTAGAGCTCTTCTGAATAAGCAGAGGTAAGAGTTCATCAGACAGTGTGGTCATTCAGTCCAAACTAACTTAATAAAGAATAAAGTTTTCTTCTTAAATAAAAAGGATACTTTTGTTGTTTCATACTAAAAACAGTTAAGAGGTTTAAAATGTTTTAAGTAAATTCAAAGGAATAAACTTGTTTTAGTTGGAATAATTTGGAGTGAATACAAAATATTTGAGCAGCGTGGTGATAGACCATGCATTTAATCCCAGCAGAGTCAAGCAGTTCTCTATTAATTAGTTGTTTTCTAAATAAAGGAGTTACACTGACAGGGTGTTAATCCCAGCCTTAATCCCAGCATTTGGGAGGCACATGACTTTTACATACCACCTGGGAGGCAGAAGCAGGCACATAGGATTTACAGTGATTTTATTTAAAAGCTGCTTGTAATAGGCAGGCTGAAAATCAAAGTGAATGCCCTTTATAATCTAGAAATAAATACACTTTAAGGTATATTTGTAAACTTTCAAAGATTTTTTTTTAACTTTAATTAAGATACTATACTTTTTCTATTTTCAAAAAATCATTTGACCTATAAAAGATATAACATGCCTAAAAAGGTACAACCCTCACCCCCGAATTAGGGATGGGGTAGGGTTTTGATTTAATCTTTTCAGGAGAATAAAATCATCCAACTAAAGAATATGGAGACCACTGGACACATGAAACTTCTGAAGAAAATGACAGATCACCAAAAGAAAATGTCAAAAGAGAAGGAGTAAACTGGCCAACTGGTATCACTCACATTCATGTTGTCTTTTCTACCTTCTACAGACATAAGTGCAAATTGTTTTTATGTGATTGCTAAAGAACAATCCAAAATCTCTATCTCATATCAGAAAAGCCACCTGGTAAGAAACAGAGGAAAACAGAAAAATAAGGGATGATTCTATTGTCATGAATCTCATAATCTTCTGGCATAATGTGACTTCTGTGCTTACCACAAACTTCAATAATTAAGAATGTGTACAGTGTTTGTGAAAGAATGAGGAGGTGAGAGAAAAAGCCAAAAACAGAAGCCTAAAATATAGTCAAGTTTACATGAAAAGACATAAGGAAGCTCTAGTATGAAAAATGTGCACTGGACCAGAGATACCTTTTTTTCTAACTAATACAAATTAATTAAACACAGATTCCACAATTGTTACAAGACAAACACAAAATGACACCTAAACTGTTATATTTCTGACCCCCCAGCTACTACTAACCTCCTTTACATAGAGTCCTTTTGCTCTGGAATTCTTTTGAAAAATGGAGGTGATCATAAAGCTGGGCTGTGGCTTGCAGTCCCTCACGTCCCCTTGTGGGTTCTGGCACAGCCCAGCCCTTGCCGCCACTCACACACAAAAAATGTTGGAGAATAATTTAGCATCTGTTTCCTGCTGCATGAATTATGACACAAGATGTGGAATCTGCCCTATCCACTTATTTAAAACCAGGCACACCTTACAAAATTCTGCATCTCAGAAATTCCTTTTGTATCCTGGAATTGAATTTCCCTAAATCATGCCATTGTGACTGGTGGTAATTGAAAGGTTAAAAAAACGTAATCAAGTATTGCTGAAAGATGACCACCAACAACTCTTTCTTCCAGTTTCAAAACGATATGTAAAATTTGTTACACAAAGCTGTATGTGGAATACAACATTCATCATTTCTAGAAATGAGACCTTCAGTTTTCCAATCTGTCCACTGCAAACCCAATGCCTGTGTGTGCACACTAGATAGTGATAATATAAGCACCACAAATTTCTACTGCCCAGGCCACAAAATCCTCACTTCTCTGGACAATAAACACTCAGGAAGGGTCGGAGGCCAAGGGTCTCTGCTGAGATCACCACATGGAGACCAACAGACAGAACCATAGCCTGAACCACAATCTGAACAACAGTCCATCTCGTTCAAACAGATCAGGCTATGAGAGCTCAGCAGCCTGCTCTTCCTGGCCTGGGGACAATGGCCCCACACTCAGCATGATATGGCCTCTGGAATCCCAGAACAAACCCATAAACTACCTCCCATTAGTGCTCCTGACTGCTAGACCTGCCCAGAGTCCCTCATTAGCTTGAACAATACAGCTGAGTCTCAGGAAAGTAGTAGCTCCTCTACCAGTGCATCAAAGATCAAATGATGCAGATATCAGAGGCATTCTAGCTTTGCCCTAACCCCTATGGACACACATTCTTTTATAACACAGTGTTCTTATAAAAGAATAAAAATCCCAATTATTTGATTTTAAAACCTGCTAGTGCAGAGAGGCAGAGAAAGCACCCATCTGACCCTGATACTCACCTCATCTCCAAGAGGAAAAAGTCCCAAAACCTCACCAGTTCAGATAACAACTCAGGGGGGATAGACCAAAGGAACCCAAGGCCAAAGGCTTTCTAGCTCACAACTCAAAAAGCCCCAAAATCTACCAAGCTAAAACTCCTCCCACTTTTCCACTCTGTCTTAAATACATTTCAGCTGAAAGTTCCACTCACTCTTTAATCCCTGTCAGCTGGTTTCTTGCTTTGCCTCTTGACACAGGGTTAACATTATTTAATCCTGTGCACATCATCTTCCAAGATACAGGTCATTTATGTTGCACATTCCATTACACGATCAGTGTCCAGTGCAGTCATCTCTACCTCATAGTTGGGAAGTCCTTCAGCCAAACTTCAGTCAAAGTCAAATAGTAACAACCGTTAAAGAAACAAATGGCCATGAATTTGAAAGCAAGGAGTAGTTAATGGGAGCTCAATGAAAATGAGAAATAAAACAAAAAGGATATGGTTGTACCTTTGAATGTTGGAGTAGAATGTTTATTATAGATAGACGAGAGAACATAGTCAGACACAGGGAAATCTGGGACAGTCTAGAGTTGACATGACCCTGAGCTATGTGAGACGAGAGGAGAGAGGGAAGTGGAGAGCCAGAACAAAGGGCCAGGAGGATAAATGATAAATGAAAAAGACCAGGTAACCAAAATGGTTGGAATACATAAGGAAGGACAGCTGGGAGGAGGACAGCTCAACTCCTGGGCTAGAGATCTGTGTTTGACACCCATACCTTGTAACAGGTAAGGATTGAGGGATGCTGGGAGAACATGACAGCCACATCTATTTGATTGTTAAGTAGCCACCATAACCATTCATACCAGCATTTGAGACATAAGAGTAGAGAGGAATGAGAAGGTTGAAATGATTTCATTATAATCTCAAAAATTCTTTTTAAAAGTTGAAAATGGCTTTAAGGTCCAATATTCTTCAGGTATATAGTAGAGCACACAAAGTATTACTCACACCTTTATTCTCAGGTTGTTCATTTTCAAATGGGGAGAGAGGAAAGCATTCCTGTTAGGCACTCCACACCACTTTGTCCAGATCTTCTGTGTGTTTGAGCTAGTGTAACTGTAGAAATTTGCTTTACAGAAACAAGTTTAGCAACTAATCCATATTCTTGATTCTCTTTGTGTATGAATCCCATCCCTAAGTGTACACTTTTCACTTTTACTGACCATCTAAAATTGATTACCTGACTCATTGCCATCTTCCCTCCTCCCCCTCCCTTTCTGTGTTGTGACAACACCAGCTTCAAAGTACGTCAGTGAACTCAATTCTTACACAGGTCCCTCTTTATTTGTAATCACCCACCTGCAAACAAACAAACAAACAAACAAAACCCAGGGAGGTCATTGGACACTCATTCACTGATCTCTTTTACTTCACACTGACTAGTCAGGGCCCGCCTGAAAGGAGTTGCAGGATTATGTTCTAGGCATTGGGCAGTAGAGTTGAAAGACCCCCGAGGGGTATCTTCCGTCAGGGAGACCCCCTCCCAAGGATCAACGAGACCAGTTGTACAGATGCAAACAGCAAGAGGCTTTATTCAGTACACAGGTACCTGGGGCGACAAAGTCTCTCGGAGGACTTGCGCTCCCTCTGGTGTGGAAAGCTGGGGTTTTTATTGGGTTTCAGAGCAGAAGCGCGAGTACAGAAGCGAGAAGCATGGTTACAGGGAGCTGATTGGTACATTTAAATGAGACCACAATTTGAGTCAGAGTTTTGCAGGGACACCAGGATACCAGGAACTGGGTGGTCGAAACGGTCATGATGACCCCTAACCGTGGCCGCCACCTGTTGTTTTTCTCAGGACTCCTATCTCAGCTGGAACAGTCCCACAGATATCCCATGAGGGTGGTCAACACAAGTTGTTTTTAGCTCAGCTGGGGCAGCCTGACCGCAGATATCCCAAGGGAGCGGCACAGCCAGCACAGCTGGGTTTCTCAGTAATTTTCCAGTTCCCCACCTAGCCTTCAGAGTTTCTCAAAACAGTGATATACCACAAAATGGCATTAGCTATGTTCAACTTAGGGTGAGGCGGGGGTCTTTCATTCCCCCATTTCTCTTCTAACTTAGAATGGAATCTTCCATTCTAGGACCTAGGGAGAGTCAATTTCTGTCCCCTGATGTTTGAGCTGATGATACTGCTGGGTTAATACCAACGCTTGTATGACAGAGAGACGGTCTTTCATGAACTGGATCAGCCGATTCAGGATACAAGGCCCGAATAACAGAATCAAGAGGATTACGATTAGGGGGCTCATGAGGGAGGAAACGAGGGTGGTGAACCAGGGGGCTTTATTGAACCAACTCTCGTACCAGTTTTGTCCCTCCTTGAAGAGTTTTTCTCTCTGGCTAAGTCTTTCCCTAAGCTTGGCCACATTATCTCTAACTAAGCCAGTATGGTCGGCATAAAAGCAACATTCTTCTTTTAAGGCTGCACATAATCCCCCTTCTTGTAGGAAGAGGATGTCTAGTCCCCTTCGGTTCTGTAAGACCACTTCTGACAGAGAGGTTAAGGATTTCTCTAGAGCACTTACTGATTCTTCCAATGCCTGCAAGTCGGTATGCATAGCCTATTGTAGTTGTTGGAATTGACTGGTTGCTGTTAAGGCGGTGGCCCCAGTCCCAATTCTGGCGGCAATGCCTCCGACTGTTAGTCCTCCTAGCATTATTGCCAAAGTCAAAGACAGGGGTTCCCTATGGTACCGAATTCTTCCCTCAAAGTGTCTGTAGACATAGTCTGGTTCATGATATACTATTTTAGGCCATAATTCAATGAGAACACAAAAGTCAGAACCAGTATTCCAGCCTTGAGCCGATATGCAGGGGTTTAGGCCGGTATTGCAGGCCCAAAAGGTACTATTGGGGCCAACCAGGTAATAATTTCCTGCGTCAATGCTGGCAGTGGAATTACAAAGTTGCTGATAAGCAGCAGGTATCATTCCGACACAGAGTCCCTGCCCAGACACTTCGGACAGGGTCAATTTATGTTGAGCAGAGGGATAGCAGCTCACTGGGGGGCTGGTATGGTTAGAAAAATTACCTATTATAGCCAATCCTTCGTAATAGGGTGGAGTTGAAACCAGGCACAACCAACATTCTTGGGTCCGGTTGGGATCGGAGTGATTTAACACCTGATAGGCTCCTGCAACTAGATTAAGCAGTCTATCTCCTGACCCAGGCCTCTGAGGCTGCATAGTGGGGCCCATGGCAGTTGGGCTAAGGGAAGAAACGGAAGTATTTGGAGTTGTTGGCAGCAGGAGTGGAGGTCTTGGTTGAGAGGGCCTCCTCTGATCTGATAAGACCGGGTTGGGGCCCACAGATTTAGTAGTAGGTAAGGTCTTCTTAAGCCTAATTCTAAAAGTGAGGCCTATATCTTTTCGATCTTTATAAACCCTAAGGCCCCATCTAAAACCTTGGGATGTCCAAGTCTGTTGTTTACCTTGGGGAGTAAATTGAATCAACAGGGGATTGCACCATCCTTTGGTTGCATCCTGGGGATTACATACCCCTTTTGTTGTTAGAAAGAAGGGCGTATTAAGTGGGACATGTTTCCAGCTTTTTCTCTTTACTGTAATATAGTCCCAGGAAGAGGAGGGCTTCCAATAAGTGTCTCCCGAGGTTTCACAGCCCCATGAGGCACAAAAATATTGATCTGCCCACCCACATTTATGATTGAGAGATCTATTCCGATGTGTGCCAGGACAGACATAGATACCCCATACCCCACTGCCAGAGGGACCCCGTAAAAGAGCCCTCCTGACTGAATTGATACAACTTGGATCGGTGGCCCATCCTGGGGTTTTTTGTTCCGGTGCTCGGCCCCCAGGTGGAGGCCAGAAAATATCAGGAACTGCCCAATCGGTGTCTGCTCCAAGGGCAAGGGCACAGAGATCTACTTCTAAATCTGGCTAATGGGGCTGTACCCAATAGAGGAGCTTTCCTTAACAATATCTCCAGCCTGGTTTTCAATGACCCAAGTATAATTATAAACCTGGTGTGGGGAAGCATGGGCCACTCCTAGACTTAGAGTGAGACAAGCTTATTAGGGTTCCCCACAAGTCAGTCTTATCTTTAATGGATTTTGAGTGTGGTGAAGTTTCCATTTCTTAGTCGAGTTGGTGTCCTTTTCTTGGGCCTCTAGGTTGGCTGCCTTAGAGTGGGAGGCGTGGACCCAGGCGGCGATGCCGTCTACTTTTATGGCGGTGGGTGTTGTCAGCAACACCGTATAGGGTCCTTTCCAGCGCGGTTCCAAGTTCTTGATCTGATGCCGCTGTACCCAAACCACGTCCCCAATTTGGAACCGATGTGGCACCGTTGGCTGATTTAGTTGTTCCTTGTATGCTGCCGCCAGGGGTCTCCAGACCTCTCGTTGTACAATTTGCAAAGCCTGCAAATGAGCTTGGAGAGAAGGTGTATCAACAAAAGAGGCTATATCAGAGTCAAAGAAGTGAGCAGCTGGTGGTGGAGCACCATAAAGGATCTCAAAAGGGGTGAGTCCATGGGGGCCCGGTGTATTCTGGGCCCGATACAATGCTAGGGGAAGGAGGGTCACCCAGTCTCTTGTGGCAGTTGCAAGCATCAATTTGGTTAAAGTCTCCTTAATTGTTCTATTCATGCGTTCTACCTGTCCTGAGCTCTGGGGGCGGTATGCACAATGTAGTTTCCAATCAATCCCCAGCAATGTGGCCACTGACTGACTTACCTGGGAGACGAAAGCAGGTCCATTGTCGGAGCCCAATGCCTGTGGCATACCATACCTGGGGAAGATTTCTTCTAGAAGCTTTTTGGTGACAACTCTGGCAGTTTCATGTTTGGTAGGGTAGACTTCTAGCCATCCAGAAAAAGTGTCCACGAATACCAGTAAAAACCGGTATCTATAGAGTCCAGGCTTTACCTCGGTGAAGTCAATCTCCCAATGGGTGCCGGGGCGGTGTCCTCGAACTCTGGCCCCTGAGCCTATCTTATTGCGAACTGCGTTGACTCGGGCGCATGCCGTGCATTTCTCAATTACCTGTTGTAGAATTTTATCCTTCCCCAATAAATAATGGGTGTCCTCCTCCCTTGCAAGGAGGGTCTTCATCTTTTTGTAAATCAGGTGGGTTAGCTTATGGAGATAATCAATCAAGAAATAGGTCATCCGTTGAGGCCACACTGGTTTTCCCTCTAGTATCCACCTCTGAGTCTCGGGTTGGTAGGTGGCCCCCATTCTTCTTAGAAGAACTTGGTCTTCCTCACTATAGTGGAAGTGGGATTTCCGAGTGGGGGAAGTCTCTGCCTCGGCTGGCTTTATGGCTAAAAGTTGGGAGGCGTCTGAGTTCCCTCTTATTGCTACTTCCCGGGCAGTTACATCTGCTAAGCGGTTGCCTTTGGCTTCTCGGCTGTCCCCCTTTTGGTGGCCTGGGCAGTGGATGACACTCAGTTTTGAGGGCAGAAATAATGCTTCAAGTAGGGCTAGTATTTCAGTTTTGTTTTTGATTTGTTTTCCTTCTGAGGTAAGCAACCCTCTTCTCTGATATATTTCCCCATGGATGTGGGCAGTGGCAAAGGCATAGTGACTATCAGTGTAAACGTTGAGCTTCTTACCTTCTGCCATCTGGAGGGCCTGTGTTAGGGCAACGAGTTCAGCCTGCTGTGCCGAAGTGCCAGGTGGTAGGGCCCTAGCCCAAATTACCTCCGTCTCAGTGGTGACCGCGGCCCCTGCTCTCTGTTCTCTGTTGTCCAGAAAACTGCTCCCATCAGTGTACCAGGTGAAGTCGGCATCAGGGAGGGGCTGGTCGGTCAGGTCAGGCCGGGTGCCATGTACCTCTGCGAGTATCTGGAGACAGTCATGAGTTTCTGGCCCCTCTGGTAGGGGAAGCAGTGTTGCTGAATTAAGGGCTACCATGGGACCAAAATATACTCGATCAGTGTCCAGCAGTAGAGCCTGATAATGGTTCACACGGGCATTGGAAAGCCATCTGCCCGGAGGTTGTTTAATCAGGGCTTCACTGCATGAGGAGCTAAAATTGTTATTGGCTGTCCCATAGTCAGCTTGCCAGAGTCTTTAATCAAGAGGGCAATTGCTGCCACCATCCTCAAACAAGGGGGCCATCCTGAGGCCACTGGGTCCAGTTTCTTGGACAGGTAGGCAACCGGGCGCCTCCATGGTCCTAGTTTTTGAGTCAGAACCCCCTTAGCATATCCCTGTTTTTCATCCACAAACAACTCAAAGGGCTTGTTTAAGTCCGGCAGCCCTAGTGCAGGGGAGGTCAGCAGGGCCTCTTTTATGGCTGCATAGGCTCTCTGCTGCTCATCCCCCCAAGTAAAGAGAGTCCCTTGTTTGGTAAGTGGGTAAAGCGGCGCAGCCATCTCTGCAAATCCTGGTATCCAAAGGCGCAAAAACCCGTCGTACCCAGGAACTCCCTTAATTGCCTTTGGTTTTTGGGCACCGGAATTTTCAAAATTGTCTGCTTCTGTGCCTCTGTCAGCCATCTCTGTCCATCTCTGATTTGATAGCCCAAGTATTTAACCTGCCTCTGGCATATTTGGGCCTTTTTAGCTGAGGCCTGGTATCCTAGAATTTCCAAAGTCCTCAAAAGGGCCTTTGTTCCCTCTTTACATTTTTCCTCAGTTTCTGCTGCCAAGAGGAGGTCATCCACATATTGGAGCAAAATCAAGGCAGGGTGATGAACCCTGAAATCTGCCAGGTCCCGGTGTAATGCCTCATCAAATAAGGTGGGGCTGTTTTTGAACCCCTGCGGAAATCTGGTCCAAGTAAGCTGACCTGATATTCCCAATTCTAGGTCCTTCCACTCGAAGGCAAAAATGGGCTGACTCTGAGGGTGCAGCCTCAAACAAAAAAATGCATCCTTAAGGTCTAGTACCGTATACCAGGTATACCTCAGAGGAAGCCCAGTTAACAAATTATATGGGTTAGGAACTGTAGGGTGTATATCCTCCACCCTTTTATTGACTTCTCTCAAGTCCTGCACCGGGCGGTAGTCTTCCGTCCCTGGCTTTTTAACCGGGAGGAGAGGTGTATTCCAGGGGGATTTGCCGGGGCCAGCCGGGCAGGGTCGAACGGTTCTTGAGTTGGGTGTGAGGATTAAAATTAATAAAATAAACACACAGCACACAGGAAACTTTTTAAAGGTCCAGACTCGACAGCCATAGCAAAAGGCAGACTGCTGCAGCAAGCAGCAAGTCTCAAGTGCTGCCTCATCCTCTGCCTCCAGCTTTCTGACCACTTTATTTTTTGAGAAGTTACTTTAACCAGTAAAACATCTCAGAACAATAGGTTAATTTGCACAAGGAGCCTGAGGAAGAGGTGTAACCCTCACAAGCTATCCCACCTGTGGTCACAAACAAAAGGAGATGGACTTGCAAGTTCTCCTCTGCCATTAGTAAAAGGCCTCCAAAAGCCATCTGTCCACCGAGATTTAAATATCAAAGCAGGCCGCTGAGTCACAGCTCCCGACATGTCCCCCTTTTTTATATTATTAAAATTGGCCATAACTTAATAGTTATGGAGCAGAAGATTGTGCCTGTCTTAGGTTGTTTCTCTCGAAAGGTATATATTTTTTATTCATGTCCCCATTTTTGGGTCAATATTTGTACATGAATTTTAATACACCCCAGAGAAAACTTACCCGTCTTTGACTACCAACCTCTGCTAGGGTGGACACTGTGATATGATCTTGTGCAGATCAGCTCAGCTTTGACACACCAAAAGGCCTTCAGGCAGATTTTAGTTGTCACTGATAGGAGCATGTCTCCTATTGCAAGCCAAGTCCAAAGTAACACTCCAAAAGTGACTAGCAGGTGACTCCCTGTGCAAATTACCAAGTCTGAGAAACATTTAGAGGAACCACAGTAAAAGGCTGTCGAGCAAACAGAACCATTTGAAAGCTTAACATCTCAAAGCAGCAAAACAAAAGGAGAATTTACATAGGCAGTTACAGGCCCCCCCCCAAGAGTTCCTGTAGCAAGTCTGTTTTGCTCTGCTGAAAACCAGAGCCAGATTAAAGTTTCACAGTTAGTTCTCTCTTGATTTTGTTGAAGTTTATAGCAAAACAGTCAAGTCCAGTTTACAAAAGCGGTGTCAGGAGCTCAGATCCAATGCAGCTTTTTAGCCTAGGTCAGGGCAGAGTTATGGTTGTCTGCAGCGGGAACATCTTCTTTCTGGGGAACAACTGCAAACCGTACCAGCCTCTCTGGGATCCACCTGGCTCCCTCTGCGTCCTGTGGAAAAACACAAACATGCCCTCTTCCCCATATTAATACAGGGTCGGGGCCCTGCCATATTTTAGTAATTGGATCTTTTTATTTTACTTGGGCAAAATGATCTTTGATATTAGGATACCACAATCGATCAGCCACAGAACGGCCTTGTATATCCACATATAAAAAATTTAAAATAAAGAGAGCATAATTAATATTTGGGGATATGACTCCCCCCTTTTTTATTTTTTGCAATTGGTTCTTAAGAGATCCATGGGCTCGTTTTGGCCCTGGAAATTACATGGAATGCCCGTTTTTTACTTATATTAATGGAAGATATACCAATTGCAGCAAAACACGTTAAGCAATGACTTATAACATGTTTGGTGGCTTCCCCTGTTAAGGGAGTTGCCATGATAAATCCTGAAAAAGTGTCAATTGTTACATGAACATATTTTAGTTTCCCAAATTTTGGGACATGAGTTACATCTATCAGTATACAAGTTAAAAGAGGTAGAAGCCAATTTTTTAAAGACTGCAGCAATAGCCCGTAATTCTACAGCTTGAGCTGAGGGCTGGCAATGTTTGCAAAACAAAAGTTTGTCCCTCTAGTACATAAGCAGCTTTTCCATTTGAAGATCCATCAGTGAATACTGTTGGACCTTGAGGTAATGGCTTTTGTTTAATTATTTTAGGAAATACAAAAGCATGCTCATTGGCAAATTGAAGTAATTTATGTTTTGGATAATGATTATCAATACATCCTAAATAATGAGCAAAAGCTATCGCCCAACAATCTACATTTTGAAATAAACAATCTACTTGCTGTTTGGTAAAAGGGACTCCAATTAAGGAGGGCTCTCTACCGAAATATTTACGAGATTCTGAGCGAGCCATTTGAACTAAACTAGCCACTGCTTTATAATATGGTGTCAGAACTCGAACAGGAGACACAGGCAGGTCCAACCATAATAATGGTCCTTCTTGCCACAATACAGCAGTTGGAGTATGAACAGTAGCCAAAATATATGCACCCCATTCTTTTGAATATATTATCAATATATTGAACATGTTGTTTATCAATAGCTAATTTTATCTTTTGCAAAGCATTATGAGCTTTTTTGGTAAGTTTTTTTTTTTTTTTTTTTTTGACAAAGGATTAACCTCTCTTTTTAAAATGTCAAAAAGTGGTTTTAGTTTTCCTGTTGTTAATTTTAAATGGGGTTTTAGCCAATTTACGCTGTAACAAACAAAGCCCAGTTGGTTATTTTAGTTGAAGTTTTAATAAACTGGTGGACCCTTACCAGAAAGAACTGACAAATACCTTGCAGCCAGAGAGCTTATAATTTTAGCTGTTATTAACCTAATTATTTGGATGAGTACTATTGTCTGTAACGTAGTACCCCAATCCTTGGCCTTTGGTCTCAAGGCTGCTTGGCAAGCACTGTTAGCATTCTCATAAGCCAATTGTTTTACTAATAACAATCCAGACTTTTTATCACTTATAAGTCTGTTTGCTGCTTGCATTAATCTTGCCACAAAATCTTGAAATAACTCATCAGGTCCCTGATAGATTTTAGACAAATCCTCCACCTGTCTACCTGCTTGTGGAAGCTTATTCCAGGCCCTCTGGGCAGCAGTATTGACCTGAGCATAAACGGCCACATCAAAATCCAATTGTTGTCCTATTTTCCTGTAGATTTCTTCTCCAGCAAGCATGTCATAAGTTATAGGAATTTGCTGAGCTCGATTAAGTTCAGCTGTAGCTTGACAATGCTCTGCAAAATCTGACTTCCATAATAAATTATCTCCTCCTGATAAGCATGCTCTTGCTAACTGTTTCCAGTCCCCTGGGCAGAGAGCCTCAGTAGACATGGATTCCAACAGAGCCAGGGTAAAAGGCACTGTAGGTCCATATTGGGAGCATGCAGATTTTAATTCTCTTATCTGTTTAAAAGGTATAGGAGCATGGACTCTCACCATATTACCGTGTCCATCGGGTTGCTCCAAAACTGTAAAACTGTAAAACTCAGATACGTCTTCTCCATTCTGCCTGGCTTCTTGTAAAGAAGCTTGTAAAGCAGATACAGATGTTTGTACAGTGGAGAAAGGGAAATGTCCCCTTGCCTTTTGGGCCATTGAAACTGTAGCATTCCCAGGAGGAGGGCCTAAGCCTTCCACCAAAGATGGAGTTGAGTACGAGATTGAGCCTCATTTTCCCTAGTAGTTAATGCTCCAATTTTTCTGTTTATTTCCTCCAAGCCCCACTCCAGTCTTTTAATTTCTTTTTGCCAAGGCTTACGCTTTTTAACATGCATAGCCTGAATTGGAGGGTATCTCTCAGAATAGTGCTGATCTGGTTCTTGCTCCAACTCTGCAACCTCATTAGGTTGCAAGTCTTTTTCAAAGTCTCCTGCTGGCAAGAAATTATTGTCATCAGAAGGGCAATATAACTCCTCTGGAGGAGCTGATGGTATAATAACATTTTCTCTTGAAGTCTGCCATCTTTCTAACCTCCTTCTCTCTGAGCCTGAAAGTTTAGCTTTCTCAGTTTCCTGTTGCTTATACAGACTACCTTTAATTAAGTTCCATAAAGAAAACACTAGGCTAATGCCTTGTCCCATTTTTATTCTGGGATTTACTCACCACTCCCCTTCTATTTAATGCGAGCTCGCCAGCCAAACAGCGGTGTCCTTCACAGGTCCCTGTATCTCAAGCCCCACGTTTGGCGCCAATCTGCGGGGCCACCGGGCAGGGTCGAACGGTTCTTGAGTCAGGTGTGAGGATTAAAATTAATAAAATAAACACACAGCACACAGGAAACTTTTTAAAGGTCCAGACTCGACAGCTTTTGCAAAAGGCAGACTGCTGCAGCAAGCAGCAAGTCTCAAGTGCTGCCTCATCCTCTGCCTCCAGCCTTCTGACCACTTTATTTATTTTGAGGAGTTACTTTAGCCAGTAAAACATCTCAGAACAATAGGTGAATTTGCACAAGGAGCCTGAGGAAGAGGTGTAACCCTCACCAGCTATCCCACCTGTTGTCACAAACAAAAGGAGACGGACTTGCAAGTTCTCCTCTGCCATTAGTAAAAGGCCTCCAAAAGCCATCTCTCCGCCGAGATTTAAATATCAAAGCAGGCTGCAGAGTCACGGCTCCCGACATGCAATGCCCATCAAATTACCAACACAATTCTTTACAGACCTGGAAAGAAAAATTCTCAACTTCATATGGAATAACAAGAAACCCAGAATTGCTAAAACAATCCTCTACAATAAAAGATCTTCTGGAGGTATCTCCATACCTGATCTTAAGTTGTACTATAGAGCATCAGTTTTAAAAACTGCATGGTACTGGCATAGAAACAAAATGGTGGATCAATGGAACCGAACAGAGGACCCAGAAATAAACCCACATACTTATGGACACCTGATCTTTGACAAAGATGCCAAAACCATACAATGGAAAAAAAGATAGCATCTTCAACAAATGGTGCTGGTCTAACTGGATGTCTACATGTAGAAAAATGAAAATAGATCCAAACTTGTCACCCTGCACAAAACTGAAGTCCAAGTGGATCAAAGACCTCAACATAAACCCAGACACATTAAATCGGCTGGAAAAAAAAGTGGGAAATACCCTAGAACTCATTGGTACAGGGGAAAACTTCCTGAACAGAACACCAACAGCACAGGCTCTAAGAGCAACAGTCAATAAATGGGACCTCATGAAACTGAAAAGCTTCTGTAAAGCAAAGGAGACCGTCATCAAAACAAAGCGACCACCTACAGACTGGGAAAGAATTTTCACCAACCCTTTATCTGACAGAGGACTCATATCCAGTATATATAAAGAACTAAAGAAGCTGAAAAGCAGCAAACCAAGTAATCCACTTAAAAAATGGGGAACAGAGCTAAACAGAGAATTCTCTGTAGAGGAATACCGAATGGCAGAGAAGCACTTAAAGAAATGCTCAACTTCACTAGCCATTAGGGAAATGCAAATCAAAACAACCCTGAGATTTCACCTTACACCCATGAGAATGGCCAAGATCAAAAACTCAAGTGACAACACATGCTGGAGAGGTTGTGGAGAAAGGGGAACCCTTCTCCACTGCTGGTGGGAATGTAAACTGGTACAACCACTCTGGAAATCAATCTGGCGTTTTCTCAGACAACTAGGAATAGTGCTTCCCCAAGATCCAGCCATACCACAACAGGAAACTGAGAAAGCTAAACTTTCAGGCTCTAGGCTTATATCCAAAAGAGGCTCAAGCACACAAAAAGGAAATTTGCTCAACCATGTTCATAGCAGCTTTATTTGTAATAGCCAGAAGCTGGAAACAACCCAGATGCCCCTCAACTGAAGAATGGATGCAGAAATTGTGGTACATCTACACAACGGAATATTACTCAGCAATGAAAAATAAGGAAATTATGAAATTTGCACGTAAATGGTGGGATCTAGAAAGGATCATCCTGAGTGAGTTGTCCCAGAATCAAAAAGACACTCACGGTATATACTCACTCATATAAACATACAACATAGGATAAACCCACTAAAATCAGTACATCTAAACAAACTAAACAAAAGAGAGGACCCTAACTAAAATGGTCAATCCCCATCCTGAAAGGCAAAGAGGATGGATATCAGAAGAAGAAGAAAACAGGAAACAACCTAGGAACCTGCCACAGAGGGCCTCTGAAAGCCTCTGCCCTGCAGACTATCAAAGCAGATGCTGAGCCTGATGGCCAACTGTCGGGTAGAGTGAATGGAATTTTATGTAAGAAGTGGGAAATAGCAAGAGTTGGAGAGGAGAGGAACTTCATAAGGAGAGCAAAAGAACAGGAAAATTTGAACACAAGGAATTTCCCAGAGACTCATACTCCAACCAAGGACTATTCATGCAGATAACCTAGAACCCCTGCACAGATGTAGCCCATGGCAGTTCAGTGTCCAAGTGGGTTACACAGTAATGGGAAGAGGGACTGCCTCTGACACAATCTGATTGGCCTGCCCTTTGATCACCTCCCCCTGAGGGGGAACAGCCTTACCAGGCCATAGAAGAAGACAATGCAGCCATTCCTGATGTGATCTGATAGACTAAGATCAGAAGGAAGAAAAGGAGGACCTCCCCTATCAGTGGACTTGGGGAGAAGCATGCATGCAGAAAGGGAAGGAAGGGTGTGATCGGGAGGGGAGGAGGGAGGGGCTTATGGAGGGATACAAAACGAATAAAGTGTAATTAATAATAATAAGAAGAAAGACAGAAAAATGTGTTCTGTGTATATTTTTAAAATCTCAGTAACCAAAATGTTGTAATTTATGTAAGAAATATTAATTTATTTATATATTATTATTTATTCTTCCATCCTTTTTTTCTTCCATTTTTCACCCTCCAGAATTTTAAGTAAATACTCTTTGCTCTTTTGAAAATTCAAGCCACTTTTTCATAAACTATTTTTATATGCTTAACATGTCAAATTTTGATTTGTAATATATTATGCTATATTATGATACCAGGAATATATAACAAACCACTGAATTTTATCAAGGGTATTTATTATAAATAGTATTACAGGAAAAGGAAAATGTGTAGAAATGAAATAGTATTCTTTTCAGTTGTTGTTAGGAGACAGTTGCATAAGTCTAGTCATCCCGGAAAAAAAAAAAAAAAAAAACACATTTTTATTGATTATTACAGTTAATTCACTTTGTATACTGAATGTAGGCCTGTCCCTCACCTTCTGCCTGTCACAACCTACCTCCTTCTTCTCTCTCTATACCCCTGTCCTAGTCCACTTATAGGGGAAGTCCTCCTCCCCTACTATATTATACTAGCCTATCTTATTAGAACTCACTAGGAATGGCTGTACCTGCTTCTTCTATGGTCTGGCAAGGCTGCACCTCTCAGGAGTAGGTGATCAAAGAGCCAGCCACTGAGTTCATGTCAGAGAAAGCCCTTGCTACCCTTACTAGGAAATCCACATGGAGACTGAGATACTTATGGGCTACATCTGAACAGGGGCTCTAGTTGTTCTCCATGCATGGTCATTGGTTGGAGCAGGAACCCCATATTTATTTTTGCTCTGTTGGTCTCTTTGTGGAGTGCCTGGCCCATCCAGATCTTTATCTCCTGAATCTTCCCTATGATTCTGTGCTCTCTAACCAAAGTTTTGCTATCAGTCTAAGCATCTGCTTCAATACCCTGCTAGGTAGATTCTTTCAGAGGCCCTCTGTGGTAGGTTCCTACCCTGTTCACTGTCTTCTCACGTTAACAATGTCTATCCCATTTGCCTTTCTGAATGAGGAATAAGCATCTTCCCTAGGGTCCTCCCTGTTGGTTAGCTCCCTTAGGACTATCGATTTTAGTATTTTTCATTCTATATTACATGACTAATATCCACTTAGAAGTGAGTATATACCATGTGTGTCTTTCTGAGTCTGATACCTCACTGAAGATGAACTTTCCTTGTTGTATCCATTTGCCTGCTGATTTCCTTGTTATTAAATACCGAGTAGTACTGCACTGTGTAAATGTGCCGCAATTTTTGTATCCACTCCTCAGTTGTGGGACATCATCTAGGTTGTTTCCAGATTCTGGCTATTATGAACAAAGCTGCTATGAGAATAGTTGAGCAAAGGTCCTTGTTGTATGGTTGAGAATCTTCTGAATGTATGCCCATGGGTGGTATAGCTGAATCTTGAAGTAGCATTATTCATAATTTTCTGAGAAAGCACCAGTCTGATTTGCAAAGTGGTTGTAAAAGTTTACATTTCCACCAGCAATGGAGGAGGGTTCCCTTTTCTCCATATCCAATCCAGCATGTGTTGCAGATGATGTGATAGTACACATGAATAACCCTAAAAATTCAACCAGGGAACTCCTACAACTGATAAACACCTTTAGTACGGTGGCTGGCTACAAAATTAAATATAAAATATATCTGAAGCCTTCCTGTATACAAAAGACAAAACTTTAAGGAAGATATCAGAAGATGGAAAGATCTCCCATGGTCCAAGATTGGTGGGATTAACATAGTAAAAAATGGCCGTTCTACCAAAAGAAATCTGAAGACTCAATGGAATTACAATCAAAATACCAACACAACTCTTTACAGACCTTGAAAGAACAATTCTCAGTTTCAAAACAAAAAACCCAGAATTGATAAAAAACATGCCTGTACAATAAGAGATTTCCTGGTGGTAATTTCACCATGGATCTCAAGTAGTACTATAGAGCAACAGTAATAAAAAATGGCATGGCACTGGCACCTGTACTTTAAATCTTAAAGGGGTGTGCATCTACTCATTAATCATTTTTATTAAATCATCAAGAAGCTGAGGGGAAAAAACAAATATAGGAGAATCTCAGTTTTAGAGATTCTCAGTTTTAGACCCAGTTTGAGAGTACCCAGACTGCCAATGCTACCTTGGACTATTGTTTCAGCTCATCAACCTTAAAACTTCCCTGGCTTTACTATTGATAGTGTACTTTTATTAACTTTAAATTGTTCTCTAAGATATTTACACCAGAGCCATAAGCAAAAACATCTTCCCTGACCTTGTTAAACAATCTATTTTTCCATATTCTTTCTAAGTATAATGGTGATTGCTAACAATCTACATCTATGGCTCCTTTCAAGGGCAGTGATTAATTCATTAATCTGCTCCAGTAAACATGTGAAAAGAGATCAAGCATTGTTAATTTTAAATGCCAGTGATATTGCCCAGTGATGGGCTAGAAGCTTCCTTATAGTTTTCATACTCCTCATGTTTTGAGGAATATGGGCATCATAAGAACAACAAGCAGAGATATGCTATATAAGAATTCAAAGTCCTCAGGAAAAGTAGTTCTTGGGATTATGCTTCTCCAAGACAAACTCATCGTGACTATGCTAACAGGAGAGCCATATTCCATGAGTTCTACAGCTTTTCTGCTGTTGCTCCTGCATGGCTCTTGAAAAGACCGTGTAGCCAAAATAGTTTGCCTATATATGGATGAGGGCAGAGTAAGGATAGCTCAGCTTCTGGGAAGGAGAATTCAGGGCATTTCATGGGCTATACTATCCTGGAGGAACAGATAACATGGAAGTGGGAAATAGCAAGAGCTGGAGAGGACAGAAACTCCACAAGGAGAGCAACAGAACAAGAAAATTTGAACACAGGGAACTTCCCAGAGATTCATACTCCAACCAAGGACTATTCATGGAGATAACCCAGAACCCCTGCACAGATGTAGCCCAGGGCAGTTCAGAGTCCAATTGGGTTACATAGTAATGTGAAGAGGGACTGCCTCTGACATAATCTGATTGGCCTGCTCTTTGATCACCTCCCCTGGGGGGAAGCAGCCTTACCAGGCCATAGTAGAGGACAATGCAGCCATTTTGATGTGAACTGACAGACTAAGATCAGAAAGGAGAGGAGAACCTCCCCTATTAGTGGACTTGGGGAGTGGCATGCAAGCAGAGGGAGGAGGAAGGGTGGGATTGGGAGGGGAGGCGGGAGGGGCTTATGGGGGGATGCAAAATGAATAAAGTGTAATTGATGAAAAATTTCAAAAAAAAGGAAAAATAATTTAAGAACCTTAAATGACTTCCAAAAGTGGAGGAAAACATGGAGTTAGTCAATTGGCATGGAGCATGTCTCGCCCCTGGGGGCAATGGTCTCCTGAACCTACTCAGACCTTGGACACCACCACTGCTAGTTCTAGAACTGATGCAGGACGTTCCAACGAGGAGGTTAAGGCTTCTCATAATATTTCCTATAAGCCCACACCTGTTTGTCTATATCCCCCATTTTTTTTTTTATTCATTATTAGCCAGATAGAGCCAAGTAATTGTGGTAATGATACTTGCTTTTTTGCCCAATGCTGGAATGCTAGTGAATTTAGGTATGCCCTGGTTACTCACATGCCTCACTGGGTGCCTGTGCCCGTTGATGCCCCTCACGCTGTGACTCTCTTCAGACAGAAAAGGGATCTTGGAACTACAACCACCATTGTTACTACCATCTCATTGGCGGCTGTTGGAGCTACCACCGGGGCATTAGACATGAGTCATAATGGGCAGACTGCTCAGACCCTGAATAATCATTTAGCCAATGTAGCTCATGCCTTAGTTGTACATAAAGGAATTAATGCTCAACTAAAAGGAAGCTTGATGGTGTTCAATCAGAGGAATGACCTCGTGCAGGAGCAAATTGATACCCTATGGCAAAACACTCAACTTGGCTGTCAATGAAAATATGCTGGACTTTGAGTCACTAGCATATAACATGAGAATTTTTCCTGTGCTGCAAATCTGTCTAAACAATTGTCGAGCTATATTTTAGGTAACTGGACTGGAGAATTCGATACTACGATGGAACAGCTGAGAGTGGCCATTGTCACAGTAAATTCTACCAGAGTGGACACAGGACTAGCCACAGGATTATCATCATGGATTGCTGCAGCCATGAATCATCTGAAGGAATGGGCAGGCATGGGAGCGTTAGCAGGCCTTCTGGTGTTGGTCTCCTTGGTTTGCCTGTGGTATATATGCAAGATTAGAGTCTCACAACAGTGTGATGCAGCCATGATCATTCAGGCCTTTACAGCCATTGAAGCAGGACATTCTCCCCAAGCATGGTTGGATACCATAAAAAGCTAAAATGTTACGCTCAGGATGCGAGGCTAAGCACTGCACTCAGGGTCAGCCACTTTGGACCCAGAGAAGAGCATGTCTGATTGCATGCGGGTTGATACCCCAGGTCCCGCCTCTGAGAAAAAGGTATCGGACGGGTCTGATGCTCTTTGGGTGGATGACACCTAAATGAACATCAGTACAAAGTCCCAATTTATTTCTAATATCAGAGATCAGACCTCTACTCTTGCCTGATTCGTCTAAAACAAAAATGGGGAACTGTAGAGAGCTGCGGAATGCTATGCCTTAAAGATGGAGCTGGTTTCCGCCTTCAACCTTCCCGATGGTGAGTGCTCTCTGTCACGAACAATTCCACATTTGGCTAAGGCTGAGGATATGGCTTGCTTCCACATATGTGGACCTATCTGCATTGCCCACGTGGCACGCCTTGGCTGGCTATCCAGAGGCTATTTAAGCTGCGGGCTGGCTTTCCCCAGGGTCAGATGATTGTGCAAGGTTCCTGAATAAACTGCATTGAAAAAAAAAAAAAAAAGAGAGAGTACTGTTTTCTGCAAAGGCTTTACCACACTGGTTACATTCATAAGGTTTCTCTCCAGTGTGTGTTCTTTAATGGCTTAAGAGAGTACTGTTTTCTGCAAAGGCTTTACCACACTGTTTACATGCATGAGGTTTCTCTCCAGTATGTGTTCTTCTATGGCTTATGAGATGACTCTTTTGTGCAAAGGCTTTACCACATTGATTACATTTGTAAGGCTTCTCTCCAGTGTGTGTTCTTTTATGCCATATGAGATCAGTGGTATAGGAGAAGGCTTTACCACATAGAGTGCATTTAGAAGGTTTCTCTCCAGTACGACTGTTTTCATGCCTGCAGAGATAATTAGTACATGTGAAAGATTTACCATGTTCAGTGCATTACACTAATAAATACATTTATCTATATTAATTAATTTCATAATTTGGTCTAATGGTAAAGGAGAATAAAATTTTAAAGTTTTATCACTTTATTTACACTAATGGTTTTTCCCTCCATTATGGGTATTTTTGAAGATCCCTGTGATCCTGTGATGGTAAGAGCATTTGTTATGTGGTTCACTTTTATAGCATCATTTTTCTATAAGAGGTTTTTTGTATATATGAAGATTATTGTAAGAATTCAGAGCTTTACCACAACAATTCCATTCACATTTTTTTTTTTTTACTGTATGAATGACACTTTCTTTGCAAAGTGAGACAGGACAAGCAGAAGAAGTTCCAAATTCCTAGTATTTATAGGTATTTTCAGCAGTATGGTTTGCTGGAGAATTCTCAGTGAAGTTGCAAAACCAATTAACAGTAACCATTTATGGCATTCAGAAAATCTTCTCAAAGTGGGGACTACTACAAAATAACTGTTCTTGGAGAAAGACAGGTTCACTGCTTCTTTCAATATCCCTTTTTCATGTGCCTTACAAACATTGTGACATATGATATACCTATTTAAATTACAATAACAATAAAGGATTCCCTCATTGGATTAACACATTTTGGTTTTTGTTCATCATAGACATGTCATATAGGGATTAAGGTTTCTCCACAACAATATTCTTGACTCTCATAAGCTCCTCCTTTCAGTAAACTTTACAATGTTACTGCATGAATATTAGTAACTCTAGTTGTACTATGAAATATTTGTTTATTAGAAGGTGTATACTTCTTACAATATCTGAGTAGATAGAATGAGACTAAACAGATCGGTAGATCAACTCAGTAGCTTTTATATCCACATGATTCAAATGGCATTTTCTGTTACAAAATTATTTTATTTTCTTCTTTCTTAGTGGAGCGCTTGAAAACACAAATCAGTTACCTGACATTGCAGTACATGGAATTGGGAGATTTTAATGATCATCAGTACACTTAAAGCAGTGCTGTTTTTCACTGTTTTTTTTTTTTTTTTTTTTTAAACTTCCGGGACACAGCCAAGTGTACTGGTACATGACTTTAATCCCATCACACATGGAGGCAGAAAAAGGCAGATATGTGTGCTTTCGAGTTCAGACTGTTCCACCAAGCAAGCCTAAGACAGCCATGGCTACACAGGAAAAAAAAAAAAACTGTTTCAAAAGAAATTAAAAAGCAGATAAGAAACAAAAACAAAAAGAAAAACAAACTTTCAGGACACATTAAAATTTCTTAAGATTCATATCTGTATCAGCATGCTTATAAAATTACCTTCTAATACTTGTAGAACTTTGAAAATATTCTTCAATATTATGGTCTTCCCAATCATAGCCTAAAATATAGTACCAGAAAATATATATTATTGGAAATATCACATTATTATTTAGGAAAAACTTAAATCACCATCTTCTGTGACCCTGAGAACCATGCCTGATTAATTCACCTCATTCCTCCTCATTCTCAATTGGAATTACAGAAGAAGATCAATAACATAGTAAGAGTTGTCTCATTATTTTAAAAGTGAAAGAAAGTTCCCAGTCTTACCTATAGCAGTAAGGTTTTTGCAAGTCTCTCGCATCACGTCTTTGTAGAGTTGCTTCTGGGAAGATTCCAGCAAAGCCCACTCTTCTTGGCTGAATTTCACATGCACATCATTGAAGGTCACTGAATTCTAAAATATGCCATACATTTGTACAAAAGAAAGAGTGGCAACAATATAAATTTATACTGCATTGGAAATATAATCATATAATTCTAGTGCTTCTTCCATTTATTTTCTGACACCGAAGTGTTAGTGTTAGACTGTTGGGTGCTGTGCATCAGGTGAAGGAGGGGAGAAGAAAAAGCTTAAAGGTTAGATTGTAAGGAAAACCAAAGGCGTGTGCTTTGGAAACCTGTGTTAAAGGAATTTCATTAGTTTGTAAGGCATGAATATGAATTAGACATTAGTTGGGTTCTTGAGTGATGTATGAATCATCTTCAGTTACTTGGGCAAGTAGGTCAGGACCCTGTCATGAGACCAGTGGAAGGAAAAAATACAGTCATTATATTTTATCTAGCAACAAATGAGATGTGGCTATCAGGTGACAGTGAACAGATGGGTGGCGTCAATCAAAAGACAACATGGCACTGGATATCATGTTTTGACCAGGGATCAGAGATGTGGCATACAAGTATATGAAAACGGGGGCTCATATATTTGTGGAAGGGAAATTGTACTACAGTGAATAGATGGATAAAAGTAATGTGAGTGGCAAGCAACAATAATAATAGCTGATAACATCATATTTCTGAGTTCCCAGACAAAAGAAAAGGCATAGAACACATGATTATTCTTTGATCATTGTTTTGTATATTCTCCTTTCTAAATCATGTATAGTCTATAGTTTAAAAATAAAGATTAAAAGTTTTCTATTAAAACATAAGTGTTAATGTTATCACTAAGTCATTCTAGAAGAAAACTGAATAATGAAGGTTAACCGTGTCATATCTGAACTTTTTGAATAGGATATAGTTTTGGAATACTCATGGCAATTAATGTGGAGAAAGACAAACAGAGAGAAGAGAACGAAATAGAATGAGAGAGACAGACACAGAGAGAGAAATTAACAGATGAACAGTACTAAGTACACATCAGAGAAATTTATGAACAGTTACTAACTACAAAAATTGATGGACAAGCTGGGTGTATTCTGTCATGCCTTTAAGTTCATCACTCAGGAGGCAGAGGCAGGTGTACCTTATTGAATTGGATGCCAGCATGATCTATGCCAAGAGTTCTATTACAGACAGACTTATACAGTAAGACAGAGCCTCCCCTAAAAGTCAATCAAACAAACACAAAACATTGAAAGAACTCAGAGGTCTTTACTGAAGCTTCTACAAGGAATTATACATTCACTACAGTTGTGTATTCATTTTCTAGAATTCTGCACTGCCCTAGCTTAAACTGTAATTTTAATAAGATCTTACTAAAAGTGAATGCATGTTTAAACAGCTAAAAATAGAAAGATGAAAATATTAGCAATGTAAATAATGATCATATGTAAGCATCATAAGGCAGGAGAGATGGCTCAGCAGTGAGGAGCTCTTGCTGCTCTTGCAAATAATTGGTCTGAAATTTCAGTGTTTAACTGGGACCCACTATTATCAATTGCTATAAGTTCATGAGTTCTGAACACATCTTTGGACTACTGTGATGATCAAGCACACAAGAGGTTCATATTCATACATACAATCAAAATACTCATATTCAGTAAAAATAAAAAAGATCCAAGATGGCAGGGCTGATTGCATACTGTGACTGATCAGTGGGGTGGTAGAGACTACACAGTGACAAATAGTTGGAACTGTTGGACTCCAAACACCATTGACTGTTTTACCAGGTGATAAGAAATCCAATGATGTAAAAAAACAATTAGGTTCAACCTCAGAGCACCCAGCTAATACCTGGAAAATTTCCAGGGATGTTTTGACAGGAGTAAGGTTTTCAAGAAAATAGACCCAAGAAGTGTGTCCTGATCACCTTCCCAGGCTGAACTGTGTACCCCATAGTACCAGAGACTGGGAGTCCCACACTCAAGAAAACCTTACAGGGAAGGAAGCAAGTGGGACTGACTGAATGTCACCCAGTATATACCTGTAAACGGTCCTGTAGACTTGCAGGTGCACAGCAGCCAGCCCTGAGTGGGGCTCCAGCCGCCAGACCCATGTAACCTACTCTCCACCACAGACAGAACTGTGTGCCCCAGGGCACTAAAGGATGGGTTTCCCGGTAGAAAGAAAACCCCACAGGGAGGGAAACAGCAGGTCCCAGCTTAGAGCACTCAGCTGACCCTCCCACCACCACTACCACCACCACTACCATGACCACATATGGGAATATTATCGGAAAAATTTTCCAGGTTCCTATCCAGTCACCAGCTTAGAGCCACCATTCGCAAGCAAGTGCCTATGCACTCTACACCCCCCCCAACAGTACAGACTGGGTCTTTCTGTTGGGAGAAAACCCAAAGGTGGGGGAAATATCTGGCCCTACCTCAGGACACCCAGGTCCAGAAAAGTTTCTGGTTATCTACAGGCTCCAGACTCTAGCCTCTTGCTGTACACATGAGAGTGGTGCTCACCTGCCACTGATTACCACCTGGGTACTGGGGCACAGAGCTCCAAACTCAGACCTACAGAAGCCTGGGTTCCCTGAGATCAACCCCCAGATACTGCTCCAAGGGACAACCAGTTATCCCTAACTAAACTGACCAAACCATGGGGTACCCAGATTACAGCTGCAGCTCACTAAATTTACAGCAAGAACCCCAGCATCAGGGCAGCTGTCTCCAGGACTTCTCTGGGTGAGAGGAGAGCCCCCTTGACTCACACAGATAATTTCCACTAAGGTCCGTATGCCTAAGGTGAGCTGTGACAATTCCTGAAAAACACCTGTCATTCAGTGACCGTACCCCAAAAGCTAAGGAAGCCTCCTTTGAAAAAAATCTTCTTCCTGCCAAAGGGATTCTCCTTCTCCCCAGCACAGGATTCTAGGAACCACCAGAAACTAACACCCAACACCTAAGATAGCCAAATGGGTAGAGGCCAGCATAAAAGCTCAACCAACAAAAGACAGAGCAATATGGCATCTCCAGAACCCAGTTATCCAGGAGTAAGCAGCCCTGGATACCCCAGCATAAAAAACAATTTCAGGCCAATTTCCCTTATGAACATTGATGCAAAAATACTCAACAAAATACTTTCAAACCCAATAAAAGAACACATCAAAGATATCATCCACTACAACCAAGCAGGCTTCATGGCAGGTATGCAGGGGTGGTTCAATATACAAAAATCTATTGATATGATCCACCATATTAACAAACTGAAAGAAAAATAAACACATGATAATCTCCTTAGTTGCTGAAAAAGCATTTGAAAAAATCTAGCATCCATTAATGTTTAAAGTATTGGAGAGATCAGGGATAAAGGGCACAGACCTAAACATAGTAAAGGCAATATACAACAAGCCTATAGCCAACATCAAGCTAAATGGAGAGAAACTTAAAGCAGTCCCACTGAACTCAGGGACAAGGCAAGGCTGTCCACTCTCTCCATATCTCTTCAACATAGTTCTTGAAGTCCTTGCTAGAGCAATAAGACAATTAAAGGAGATCAAAAGAATACAAATTGGAAAGGGAGAAGTCAAAGTATCACTATTTGCAGATGATATGATAGTATACCTGAATAACTCCAAAACTTCTACTAGGGAACTTCTACAGATGATAAACACCATCAGCAAAGTGGCTGGATACAAAATTAACTCATAAAAAATTTAGCCCTCCTGTATACAAAAGATAAAACGGCTGAGAAAGAAATTAGGGAAACAACACCCTTCACAATAGCCTCAAAGGACATAAAGTACCTTGGTGTGACCATAATCAAGCAAGTCAAAGACTTGTATGAAAAAAACTTCAAGTCTCTTAAGAAAGAATTAGAAGAAGATATCAGAATAGGGAACTATCTCTGATACTCATGGCTTGGCAGAGTTAACATAGTAAAAATGGACATCTTACCAAAAATAATCTACAGATTCAATGCAATTTCCATCAAAATACCAACAGAATACTTTACAGACCTTGATAGAAGAGTTCTCAACTTCATATGGGATGCAATGAAAGCAGTCCTAAGAGGAGTTTGAATAGCAACAAAGGCCATCATAAGCTATTGGAGACATCTCATACAAGCAACTTAATGGTATACCTGAAAGACCTAGGAAAAAAGAAGCAGACACACCCAGCAAGAGTAGACCACTAGGAAAACCCAAACTCAGGGTTGATATCAATAAATTAGAAACAAAGATAATAATTCAAAGAATCAACGAAACCAAGAGCTAGTTCTTTGAGAAAATAAAAAACACAGACAAATTCTTAGCCAAACTAAGTAAATGGCAGAAAGACACTACCCAAATCAACAAAGTCTGAAAGAAAAAGAAATAACAGACACTGAGAAAATCCAAAGAACCATTAACTTTTATGTCAAAAGCCTATATGCCCCAAAATTTGAAAATCTAAATGAAATATACAATTCTCTTTAGATTCCACTTACCACAGTTGAATCAACATCAGGTAAAGATATTAAACAATCTTATAGTGCCTAAGGCAATAGAGGTAGCCATCAAAATACTCCCAACCAAAAAAAGCCAAGGGCCAGATGATTTCAGAGCAGAATTCTACAAGACCTTCAAAGAAGAACTGATATTCTCCAATTTATTTCACAAAATAGAAATGGAAGGAACATGACCAAATTCCTTTTGTGAGACCACAGTCACCTTGATAAATCCTCAAATATCCCCCAAAAGAAAGAGAACTTCAGACCAATCTCTTTTATGAACAATGATGTAAAAATGCTGAATAAAATACTTGCAAACAAATTCCAAGAACATATTAAAGATATCATCCACCATGACCAAGTAGGCTTCATCCCAGGCATGCAGGGGGTGTTAAGTATATGGAATCCACCAATGTAATCCACCATAAAAACAAATTGAAAAAAAAAAAAAAACAGGACCATTTTCTTAGATGCTGAAAAAGCATTTGACAATATCGAATAGTTATTCTTGTTTAAAGTCTTGGAGAGACCAGGGACAAAGGCACATATCTAAAAATAGTGAAGAGAGTATACAGAATATATACAGAATATACAGAATATATACAGAATAGTATATAGATAACACCAAACTAAATGAAAAGAAAGTTGAGTCAATTCCACTGGACTCGGGGACATGACAAGGCTACACACTCTCTCCAAATCTCTTCAATATAGTACTCGAAGTCCTATCTAGGGTAATAAGACAACTAAAGGAGATTAATGGGATACAAATTCATAAGGAAGAAGTCAAAGTATCTCTATTCACAGATGATATGACAATATACAAAAATGACCCCAAAAATTCTACTGTAGGGAATTCCTACAGTTGAAAAACACTTCAGCAAAGTGGCTGGATATAAAGTTAACTAAAAAAAAAAAAAAAAAAAAAAAAAAAAAAAAAAAAAAAAACTCAACCAAATACATTCCTGTATGCAAAAGATAAGTGAACTGAGAAAAACTTAGGAAAATAACACCCTTCACAATAGCCAGGAAAAAAAAAAACCATAATGTATTTTGGTGTTATCCTCAACAAGCCAGTAAAAAACCTATATGAACAACAACAACAACAACAAAAAAAAAACTTCCAGCCTCTGAAGAAAAAAATTGAAAAAGATACCAGAAGATAGAAATATCTCTCATACTCATGGATCAGTAGGATCAACATAGTAAAAATTGCCATCATACCAAAAACAATCTACAGATTCAATGATATTCCCATCAAAATATCAATACAATTCCTTAAGGAATTTGAAAAAATCATTCCCAGCTTCATATGGAAAAATAAAAAGCCAGAATAGCTAAAACAATCATGTTCAAAGACAGATCTTCATTAGGTATCACCATCCCTGATCTCAAGCTCTACTATAAAACAATAGTAATAAAAACTGCACAGTACTGTGATAAAAACAGCAAGGTGGATGAATGGAATTGAAGTGAAAACCCATAAATGAACCCACACACCCATAGCCACTTGATTTTTGACAAAAAAGCCAAAACCATGCAATGCAAACATGACAGCATCTTCAACAAATGGTGCTGGTCTAACTGGATGTCTACATGTAGAAAAATGAAAATAGATCCATATTTATCACCCTGCATCAAACTACAGTCCAAGTTGTTCAAAGACCTCAACATAAAACCAGGTACACTAAATCTGTTAGAAGAAAAATTGGGAAAGAGCTTGATCTCATTGGCATAGAAGGTAACTTCCTTAACAGAACACTAAGAACACTGGCTCGAAGATCAAGAATTAACAAATAGGATCTTATGAAAGAAAAAAGCTTTTATGAAGCAAAGAACTCTGTCAGTAGAACAAGATGACCGCCTACAGCCTGACAAAAGATCTCCACCAACCCTAAATACAACAGAAAGAGCTAATAAACAGTATATATAAAGAGCTCAAGAAATTAAACTCCAACAATCCAAATAATCCAATTTAAAACTGGGTTACAGAACTAAACAGAGATTTCTCCACAGAGGAATATCAAATGGTGGACATTAAATGCTCAATATCTGTAGTAATCATGGAAATGAAAATGACATTCCATCTTAAACCCATCATGATTAAGGTCAAAACCTGAAGTGACAGCAAGCTAGTGAGAATGTCGAGAAAGAGGAACACTCCTCTATTGCTGGTGAGAGTGCAAACTTATACAACCACTTTAAAAATCAATCCAAGGGAAACAAGAGGCCAAGATGGCGACTAGCACACACAGTTTCTGAGCGGTGGGATACCTGATCTTCTGAGTTGGAGAATGGAAGGACCCCCAACCCAGGAAAACCACGGCGAGGCTTTCTGAACAGCAGGGAACATCGCAGGAGGTGAAAACTTTGGTCTCCGGTCACCCGGAGACTTGCTTGGGGAAGGAGAGAAACGATCCTTTGTCCTTGTGGCACTCCCTTCCCCCAGACCTCCTTCCTCCTAGGCACAGTGGCACAGCTGACTCATCTTTCTCAGCACAGACCTAACTGCCTGGGGTATACAGCCGCTGAGACGGAGCCCCAAGCACTTTAGCGGCAGACAAAAGCCAGCAGTACCTGTCCCGGAGTCCCAGATTTGCGCAGCGGCTGCACCATCCTCCCAGGGCGCGAATCTGCTAGACACCATACTAGCTCTGCAGGATCGCCATCACTGACGGTACGGCCCGCCCAATCCCACAGTGACAGAGAATATGCTATATACTCACCAAAACCAGGCAGGAACATCATACAACCTGGACACACCAGGTCCTGGGCCTCCCAAGCTTGGAGAGCACAACGAAGAGATCCCAGGACTTCCCAGAAAGCATTGGGAATAGCAACCCAGTCTCCAGTTACAGTGGGACATGGCGGCGGAGCAGCACTGAGCTGGCGGGGCACCACAGCCCTCCAGTTTAAGACTAACCAGGGCCAAACCAGAGAACAGAGAGCCTGGTTACCCCATCCCTGCTGAGGTGACCATCCTGAAATCTCCAGCTGCAGCAAGACCTCAGAACCTGGCAGTGACAGCAGCACAGAACTAGCGGAACACATCAAAGAAGCAGGGCCAAACCAGAGAGCAGAGAGCCCCGGCTACCACGATCTCTGCAAGGAGACCTGCCTGTAAGTGAGTGCACCCTTGAGAATCTGCAGTTCCCCAGATCCTGGGTCCTTCTAAATCAGAAGCCAGGCATCGAACCCCCCTCACACCCACATACCCATTTTGGGAAACAGAGGGGCACTAGGGACATTGAAGTTCCTGCCCTGTGGGCCTGATTGAGGAGTTAAGACAGTTAATGCCAGAAATTGCACCGCGATCATCATTAGCACCTGCGACATATACAGTGCAGAGCCCCTCCCACACACTCAAGGGTTCAACATTAGCCATCACTCTGTCCCTCGAGAAACTCATCCACGCACACTTACCCACACAGACACACACGTGCGTGCACACACACGCTTGCATTTGCCCCGTTTGCGCCTGCGTACTTTCCTCCCACAGGTACAGCTAGTCCTCAGGACACGCTGAGAGTGCTCAGCCTCCTGAAGAACTCTTCAGATACCAGAGAGAGACAGCACCAGTCTGATCTGCAGAATCCAAAAACAAACAGGGAAGGTTTCAGATAAGCCAATGGCCAGGGGTAGGCGAAAGAACACTTCCAACATAAATCAGGACATCATGACTTCACCAGCAAACCCCAAAATCGATGGATACTCCAATTCAGCAGAAGCACAGGAAAATGATTTTAAAGCCATGCTTGCCCAATTATTTGAGGCTCATAAGGAGGAAATGAACAAGTCTTTCAAAGAGATGGCCAGTCAATTGGAGGCAAAGAAAGAAGAAATAGACAATATCCTTAAAGAAACACAGGCAAACATAGCCAAACAAATAGATACACAAGTAGAGGAAAAATTAGTGGCATATAAGAAGGAAATGAAAAAAAGAAATAGAGGCCATTGTAGAGAGACAGGAATCCAAATTCAAACACATGAAAGAAATGGTGCAAGGCATGAAAACAGAATTAGAATCAATAAAGAAAATACAAAATGAGAAAACTCTTGAGCTGGAGAACTTGGAGAAAAGATCAGGAACCACAAAAGTAAGCATCAACAACAGAATACAAGAGATGGAAGAGAGAATCTCTGGAGCTGAAGACACACTTGCAGAAATGGATACTTCTCTCAAAGAAAAAGTAAAATCAGAAAAGTTCCAATCACAAAATATCCAAGAAATCAAGGATGCTATGAAAAGACAAAATCTAAGAATAATAAGAATTCACGAAAAAGAAGAATCCAGACTCCAAGGTCCAGAAAATATTTTCAAGAAAATCATAGAAGAAAATTTTCCCAACTTAAAGAAAGAGATGTCCATAAATATACAAGAGGCCTACAGAACTCCAAATAGACTAGACCAGAAAAGAAACACATCACGTCACATCATAGTCAAAACACTAAATCTACAGAACAAAGAAAAGATATTAAAAGCAGCAAGGGAAAAAGGCCAAGTAACATATGAAGGTAGACCTATCAGAATCACACCGGACTTCTCATCAGAAACTATGAAAGCCAGAAGGGCTTGGGCAAGTATCATGGAGACTCTAAGAGATCACAAATGTCAACCCAGACTACTATACCCTGCAAAGCTTTCAATCAACATAGATGGAGAAAACAAAATATTCTAGGACAAAACTAAATTTACACAATATCTACACAGCAAACCATCCCTACAGAAGATACTAGAAGGAAAACTCCAATCCAATGAAAACAAATTCACCCAAGAAAACAGGGCATACAGATATTGTGCCAACAAAAATGAAAAGAAAACAAGCAATGAAACAGGGTTAGATCATCGATTCCATTACAAAAGGAACTAACATGCATTGGTCACTATTATCTATCAATATCAATGGACTCAACTCACCAATAAAAAGACACAGGCTAACAGAATGGCTAAGGAAACAGGATCCAAAAATCTGTTGCATCCAAGAAACACACCTATGCAACAAAGACAAACACTACCTCAGATTAAAGGGCTGGAAAACTGTTTTTCAAGCAAATGGTTCCAGAAAACAAGCTGGAGTAGCCATCCTAATATCTAATAAAATAGACTTTCAACCCAAGTTAATCAAAAAAGATAAGGAGGGCCACTATATTCTCATCAAAGGAAAAATCCACCAAGAGGACATCACAATCTTGAATATCTATGCCCCAATTACAAGAGCACCGACATTCGTAAATGAAACATTATTAAAGCTTAAATCATACATTGATCCTAATACCTTAATAGTGGGAGACTTCAACACTCCACTCTCACCAATGGACAGATCAACTAGACAGACACCAAATAGGGAAATAAAAGCACTCACAGAATCCCTAAATCAAATGGACCTAATAGACGTCTACAGATTGTTTCACCCAAACTCAAAAGAGTACACCTTCTTTTCAGCACCGCATGGAACCTTTTCCAAAATAGACCATATACTGGGTCACAAAGCAAGCCTCAACAGATACAAAAGGATTGAAATAATCCCTTGTATACTATCTGACCACCATGAACTAAAGCTAGACATCAACAACAACAGAAACAACAAAAAGCCAACACGCACATGGAAACTGAACAACTTACTACTCAATGACAGCTGGGTTAAGGAAGAAATAAAGAAAGAAATTAAAGACTTCCTAGAATTCAATGAAAAGGAAGGCACAACATACCCAAATTTATGGGACACATTGAAAGCAGTGCTCAGAGGAAAATTTATAGCACTAAGTGCCTGCAAAAAGAAATTTATAACATCACATACAAACAACTTAATGGCCCAACTGAAAATCCTAGAAAAAAAAGAAGCAGACACACCCAAGAGGAGCAGACGGCTGGAAATAATCAAACTAAGGGCTGAAATCAATCAACTAGAAACAAATAAAACTATCCAAAGAATCAATGAAACAAAAAGCTGGTTCTTTGAGAAAATCAACAAGATAGACAAACCCTTCGCCAAACTAACTAAAAAGCAGAGAGAAACTATCCAGATCAGCAAAATCAGAAATGAAAATCGGGATATAACCGCAGACATTGAGGAAATCCAAACAATTATTAGGTCATACTACAAAAGCCTATATGCCACAAAATTTGAAAATCTAAATGAAATGGATAATTTTCTTGAAAGATTCCATCTACCAAAACTAAGTCAAGATCAGGTAGAAAGACTGAATAGCCCTATATCTCCCAAGGAAATCGAAGCAGTCATTAACAGTCTCTCCTCCAAAAAAAGCCCTGGACCAGATGGCTTCAGCGCAGAATTCTACAAGACCTTCAAAGAAGTGCTAACTCCAATTCTCCTCAAGCTATTCCACAAAATAGAAACAGAAGGAACACTACCAAACTCATTCTATGAAGCCACAGTCACCTTAATACCTAAACCACACAAAGACCCAACAAAAAAAGAGAACTTCAGGCCTATCTCTCTTATGAACATTGACGCAAAAATACTCAATAAAATACTTGCAAACCAAATCCAAGAACATCCATCATGACCAAGTAGGCTTCATCCCAGGCATGCAAGGGTGGTTCAACATATGGAAATCCATCAATGTAATCCACTACATAAACAAACTGAAGGAGAAAAACCACATGATCATCTCCTTAGATGCCGAAAAAGCATTTGACAAAGTCCAACACCCATTCATGTTTAAAGTCTTGGAGAGATCAGGGATACAAGGCACATACCTAAACATAGTAAAGACAATATATAGCAAGCTTATAGCTAACATCAAACTCAATGGAGAGAAACTTAAATCAATCCCACTGAAATCAGGGACAAGACAAGGCTGTCCATTGTCCCCATATCTCTTCAACATAGTACTTGAAGTCCTAGCCAGAGCAATAAGACAACTAAAGGAGATCAAGGGGATACAAATCGGAAAGGAAGAGGTCAAAGTGTCACTATTTGCAGATGATATGATAGTATACATGAGCGACCCCAAAAATTCAACCAGAGAACTCCTTCAGCTGATAAATACCTTCAGCAAAGTGGTAGGATACAAAATCAACTGAAAAAAAATCAGAAGCCCTCCTGTATACCAAAGACAAAAAGGCTGAGAAAGAAATTAGGGAAACAACACCCTTCACAATAGCCACTAATAACATAAAGTACCTTGGTGTGACTCTAACCAAGCAAGTGAAAGACCTGTTTGAGAAAAACTTCAAGTCTCTGAAGAAAGAAATGGAAGAAGATATCAGAAGATGGAAAGATCTCCCGTGCTCATGGATTGGTAGGATTAACATTGTGAAAATGGCCATCCTGCCAAAAGCAATCTACAGATTCAATGCAATTCCCACCAAAATGCCAACTCAATTCTTTACAGACCTTGAAAAAAAGATTCTCAGCTTCATATGGAGAAACAAAAAAATCCAGAACCTTCAAAACAATCCTGTACAACACAGATCATCTGGATGTATCTCCATCCCCGATCTCAAGTTGTACTACAGAGCAATAGTAATAAAAACTGCATGGTATTGGCATAAAAACAGAAAGGAGGATCAATGGAACCGCATAGAAGACCCAGAAATAAACCCACACACCTATGAATACTCGATTTTGACAAAGAAGCCAAAACCACTCAATGCAAAAAAGACAGCATCTTCAAGAAATGGTACTGGTCCACTGGATGTCCACATGCGGAAAAATGAAAATAGATCTATATTTATCACCCTGCACAAAACTAAAGTCCAAGTGGATCAAAGACCCCAGCATAAAACCAGATACTCTAAATCTGTTAGAAGAAAAAGTGGGGAACAGCCTAGAACTCATTGGCACAAGAGACGACTTCCTGAACAGAACACCAACAGCACAGGCTCTAAGAGCAACAACCAATAAATGGGACCTCATGAAACTGAAAAGCTTCTGTAAAGCAAAGGACACTGTCATCAAAACAAAACGACTGCCTACAGATTGGGAAAGAATCTTCACTAACCTTTTATATGACAGAGGACTAATATTCAGTATGTACAAAGAACTAAAGAAGCTGAAAAGCAGCAAACCAAGTAATCCACTTAAAAAATGGGGAACAGAGCTAAACAGAGAATTCTTGACAGAGGAATATCGAATGGCAGAGAAACACTTAAAGAAATGCTCAACCTCATTAGCCATCAGGGAAATGCAAATCAAAACAACCCTGAGATTTCACCTTACACCCATCAGAATGGCCAAGATGAAAAACTCAAGTGACAACACATGCTTTAGGGGTTGTGGAGAAAGGGGAACCCTTCTCCACTGCTGATGGGAATGTAAACTGGTACAACCACTTTGGAAATCTATCTGGCACTTTCTCAGACAATTAGGAATAGTGCTTCCTCAAGACCCAGCTATACCACTGCTAAAGGGATACTTGCTCAACCATGTTTATAGCAGCTTTATTTGTAATAGCCAGAACCTGGAAACAACCCAGATGTCCATCAATGGAGGAATGGGTACAGAAATTGTGGTATTTTTACACAATGGAATGCTACTCAGCAATCAAAAAGGAGGAAATCATGAAATTTGCAGGCAAATGGTGGGATCTAGAAAAGATCATTCTGAGTGAAATATCCCAGACGGAGAAAGACAAACACGGGATATACTCACTTATATAGACCTATAAGATATGATAAACATAATGAAATCTATACACCTAAAAAAGATAATCAATTGAGCGGACATGGGGTAAGATGATCAATCCTCGTTTAGAAAGACAGATGGGATGTGCATTGAACGTATGACAGGAGTCTACTGAGCGCATCTGAAAGACTCTAACTAGCAGTGTATTCAAAGCAAAGACTCATGACCAAACCTTTGGCAGAGTAAAGGGAATTATATGAAAGAAGGGGAGTTAGTCTGATGGGGAAAGGATAGGAGCTCCACAAGGACCAGATATATCTGGGCACAGGGACTTTTCTGAGACTGACATTCAACCAAGGACCATGTATGGATATAACCTAGAACCTCCGCTCAGATGTAGCTTGTGGTAGCTCAGTAACCAACTGGTTTCCCAAAGTGAGGGGAACAAGGACTATTTCTAACAGGAACTCAATGACTGGCTCTTTGGCCTCCCCACCCCCCAAGGGAGGAGCAGTCCTGTTAGGTCACAGAGGAGGGCTTTGCAGCCAATCCTGAAGATACCTGATAAAACAGGATCAGTTGAATGGGGAGGAGGTCCTCCCCCTATCAGTGGACTTGGAAAGGGGCACGGTGGAGATGAGGGAGGGAGGGATGGACTGGGAGGGAATGAGGGATTGGGACACGGCTGGGATACAGAGTTAATAAAATGTAACTGATAAGAAAAAAAATAAAATTAAAAAAAAGAAAAAAAAGTGTTTTTCCATTATGTAGATGTACCACAGTTTCTGTATCCATTCCACCACTGGGGGGCATCTGGGCTGTTTCCAACT
>JAEOAE010002531.1:0-14562 GCA_036365155.1 Meriones psammophilus
CTATCATTATCGTAGGGTTAGGGTTAGTGTAGGGTTAGAGTTAGTGTTAGTGTTACGATTAGGGGTTAGGCTTAGGGTTAGTGTTAGGATTAGGCTTAGGGTTAGGGGCTTAGGTTTAGGGTTAGGGTTATATCACTTTTCAGTTTTCCTGTTATAATAATTTAACAGGCTTAATTTAATGTGAATTAGTTTACAACATTGTGCTTTGCGTTTCTCTTCTTTGGATGAAACTTTTTCCTGTGCTGTACAGTTCATTATATCACTGTTCAGTTTTTTGTATTCCTAATTGAAAGAGTGACACACATGTGATTTAGTTTACAAAGTAGTTGTTTGCGTTTAAGTTCTTCTGTTGGAAACTTGTTCCTGTGCTGTACAGTGTGATATATCACTTTTCAGTTTTCCTGTTATAATAATTGAACGGGTGACACGTATGTGAAGTAGTTTACAAAGTTGTGCTTTGCGTTTCTGTCCTTTCGATGGATACTTCTTCCTGTGCTGTACAGTGTGATATATCACTTTTCAGTTTTCCTGTTATAATAATTGAACAGGTGACACATATGTGAATTAATTTACAAAGTTGTCCTTTGCTTTTCTGTTCTTTCGTTGTAAACTTGTTCCTGTTAGGAACAAATATGGGGTTAGGTTAGGGTTAGGGTTCGGTTTAGGGTTAGGGTTAGGGACTTAGGGTTAGGGTATGGGTTAGGGGTTAGGTAGGGTTAGGGTTAGGGTTTGGGTTAGGGGTTAGGGTTAGGGTTAGGGGTAGGGTTAGGTGCTTAGGGTTAAGGTTAGGGTTATATCACTTTTCAATTTTCCTGTTATAATAATAGAAAAGGCAACACGAATGTGAATTAGTTTACAAAGTTGTGCTTTGTGTTTCTGTTCTTTCGATGAAAAATTGTTTCTTTGCCGTACAGAGCGATATATCACTTTTCAGTTTTCCTGTTATAATAATTGAACGGGCAACACTTATGTGAATTAGTTTACAAAGTTGTGGTTTGCGTTTCTGTTCTTTCGATGATATCTTGTTTCTTTGCTGCACATTTCGATATATCGCGTTTCAGTTTTCCTGTATTCCTAATTGAGCGAGCAAAACGTATGTGAAGTAGTTTACAAAGTTGTGCTTTGTGTTTCTGTTCTTTCGATGGAAACTTATTCCTGTGCTGTACAGTTCGATATATTACTTTTCAGTTTTCCTGTTATAATAATTGAACGGGCGACACGTATGTGAATTAGTTTACAAAGTAGTGCTTTGCGTTTATGTTCTTTCATTGGAAACCTGTTCCTGTTAGGAACAAATTAGGGTTAGGTTTAGGGTTAGGGTTAGGTAGGGTTGGGGTTAGGGTTAGGGTAGGGTTAGGATTAGGGTTAGGGTTAGAGTTAGGAGTTAGGGTTAGGTTTACGGTTAGGGGTAGGGTTAGTGGCTTAGGGTTAGGGTTATGGTTATATCGCTTTTCAGTTTTCCTGAATTCCTAATTGAGCAAGCGACACACATGTGACTTAGTTTACAAAGTAGTGCTGTTCATCTGTTCATCTGTTCATCTGTTTCTGTGCTGTACAGTGTGATATATCAATTTTCAGTTTTCCTGTTATAATAATTGAATAGGCGACACGAATGTGAATTTGTTTACAAAGTTTTGCTTTGCGTTTCTGTTCTTTCAATGGGAACATGTTCCTGTGCTGTAGAGTTCGATATATCACTTTTCAGTTTTCCTGTTATAATAATTGTACGGGCGACATGTATCTGAAATAGTTTACACAGTTGTGCTTTGCGTTTCTGTTCTTTCGATGAAATCTTGTTTCTTTGCTGCACATTTCGATCTATCGCATTTCAGTTTTCCTGTATTCCTAATTGAGCGAGTAACACACATGAGATGTAGTTTACAACGTAGTGATTTGCGTTTCTGTTCTTCTGTTGGAAAGTTTTTTCTGTGCTGTACAGTGATATATATCACTTTTCAGTTTTCCTGTCATAATAATTGAACAGGCGACACAAATGTGAATTAGTTTACAAAGTTGTGCTTTGCCTTTCTGTTCTTTCGATGAAAACTTCTTTCTTTGCCGTACATTTCGATATATCGCTTTTCAGTTTTTCTGTATTCGTAATTGAGCGAGTGCACACATGTGATTTAGTTTACAAAGTAGTGCTTTGCGTTTTTGTTCTTTCATTGAAACTTTTTCCTGTTAGTAACAAGTTAGGGTTAGGGTTAGGTTTAGGGGTTAGGGTTGGGTTAGGGTTAGGGTAGGGTAGAGTTAGGGTTAGGGTTAGGCGTTAGGGTTAGGGTTAAGGTTAGGGTTAGGTTTAGGGTTAGGGTTAGGGTTAGGGGGTTAGGGTAGGGTTAGGTTTAGGGTTTGGGTTAGGGTTAGGGTTAGGGGTTAGGGTTGGGGTTAGGGTTAGGGTTAGGGGTAGGGTTAGGGGCTTACGGGTAGGGTTAGGGTTAAATCACATTTCAGTTTTTCTGTTATAATATTTGAACAGGCTACGTTTGTGAATTAGTTTTCAAAGTTGTACTTTGCGTTTCTGTTCTTTTCGTTGAAAACTTGTGTCTTTGCAGTACATTTCGATATATCACTTTTCAGTTTTCCTGAATTCCTAATTGAGCATGTGACACACATGTGATTTAGTTTTTACAAAGTAGTGCTTTGCGTTTCTGTTCTTCTGTTGGAAACTTGTTTCCACATGATAATCTCCTAGATGCTGAAAAAAGCCTTTGACAAAATCCAACATCCATTCATGTTCAAAGTATTGGAGAGATCAGGGATACAAGGCACATATCTAAACATAGTAAAGGCGATATACAGCAAGCCTATAGCCAACATCAAACTGAACGGAGAGAACCTTAAAGCAATCCCACTGAAATCAGAGACAAGACAAGTCTGCCTACTCTCTGCATATCTCTTCAACATAGTGCTGGAAGTCCTTGCTAGAGCAATACGACAGTTGAAGGAAATCAAGGGGATACAAATTGGAAAGGAAGAAGTCAAATTACCTGTATTCTTAATTGAGCGAGTGACACACATGTGATTTAGTTTACAAAGTAGTGCTTTGCGTTTCTGTTCTTCTGTTGGAAACTTGTTTCTGTGCTGTACAGTGTGATATATCACTTTTCAGTTTTCCTGTTATAATAATTGAACAGGTGACATTTATGTGAATTAGTTTACAAAGTTGTGCTTTGCGTTTCTGTTCTTTCGATGGAAACGTGTACCTCTGCTCTACAGTTTGATATATGAGTTTTCAGTTTTCCTGTTATAATAATTGAACAGGTGACATGTATGTGAATTAGTTTACAAAGTTGTGCTTTGCGTTTCTGTTCTTTCGATGGAAACGTGTACCTCTGCTGTACAGTTCGATATATGACTTTTCAGTTTTCCTGTTATAATATTTGAACAGGTGACACATATGTGAATTAGTTTACAAAGTTGTGCTTTGCGTTTCTGTTCTTTTGATGGAAACTTGTTTCTGTGCTGTAAAGTCTTGAGATAACATTTTTCAGTTTTCCTGTATTCCTAATTGAGCGAACGACACACATGTGATTCCGTTTAAAATTAGTGCTTTGCTTTCCTGTTCTTTCATTGGAAACTTGTTCCTGTGCTGTACAGTGCGATATATCACTTTTCAGTAATCCTATATTCCTAATTGAGCGAGTGGCACACATGTAATTTAATTTACAAAGTAGTGCTTTTGCGTTTATGTTCTTTCATTGAAACTTGTTCCTGTTCCTGTTAGGAACAAGTTAGCTTTAGGGTTAGGGTTACTGTTAGCGTTAGGGTAGGGTAAGGGTTAGGGTTAGGGTTAGGGTTAGGGGTTAGGTTTAGGGTTAGTGTTAGGTAAGTGGTTAGTGTTAGGGGTAGGGTTAGGGTTAGTGTTAGGGTTAGGGGTTAGGGTTAGGTTTAGGGTTAGGGTTAGGGTTAGGGTTAGGGGTTAGGGTTAGGGTTATGGTTAGGATTAGGTTATATCACTTTTCAGTTTTCCTGTTATAATAATTGAACAGGCGACACGTATGTGAATTAGTTTACAAAGTTGTGCTTTGTGTTTCTGTTCTTTTCGATGGAAACTTGTTTCTGTGCAGTACAGTGCAGAGAAAACATTTTCAGTTTTCCTGTATTCCTAATGGAGCAAGCGACACAAATGTGATTCCGTTTAAATGTAGTGCTTTGCTTTTCTGTTCTTTTCGTGGAAACTTGTTCCTGTGCCGTCCAGTGCATTATATCACTTTTCAGTTTTCCTGTTATAATAATTGAACTGGCAACACACGTATGTGAATTAGTTTACAAAGTTGTGCTTTGTGTTTCTATTCTTTCAATGAAAACTTGTTTCTTTGCCATACATTTCGATATATCACTTTTCAGTTTTGCTGTATTCTTAATTGAGCGAGCAACACACATATGATTTAGTTTACAAAGTAGTGTTTTGCTTTTCTCTTCTTTCGTTCAAAACTTGTTCCTGTGCTGTACAGTGATATATCACTTTTCAGTTTCCTGTTATAATAATTGAAGGCGACACGTATGAAAATTAGTTTACAAAGTGGTGCTATGTTTTTCTGTTCTTTTCGATGGAAACTTGTTTCTGTGCAGTACAGTCTTGAGATAACGCTTTTCAGTTTTCTTGTATTCCTAATGGAGCAAGGGACACACATATGATTCCATTTTAAAGTAGTGCTTTGCTTTTCTGTTCTTTCCTTGGAAACTTGTTCCTGTGCTGTATGGTGCAATATATCACTTTTCAGTTTTCCTGTATTCCTAATTGAGCGAGCGACACACATGTGAATTAGTTTACAAAGTAGTGTTATGCTCTTCTGTTCTTTCATTGGAACCTTGTTCCTGTGGTGTACAGTGCATTATATCACTTTTCAGTTTTCCTGTTATAATAATTGAACAGGCGACACGTATGTTAATTAGTTTTCAAAGTAGTGCTTTGCTCTTCTATTCTTTCATTGGAAATTTGTTCCTGTGCTATACAGTGCGTTATATCACTTTTCAGTTTTCATGTTATAATAATTGAACAGGAGACACGTATGTGAATTAGTTTACAAAGTTGTGCTTTGCTTTTCTTTTCTTTCATTGGAAACTTGTGCCTGTGCTGTACAGTGCGATATATTACTTTTCAGTTTTCCTGTATTCCTAATTGAACGAGTGACACACATGTGATATAGTTTACAATGTAGTTCTTTGCATTTATGTTCTTTCATTGGAAACTTTTTCCTGTTAGGAACAAGTTAGGGTTAGGGTTAGGTTTAGGATTAGGGTTAGGTTAGGGTAGGGTTAAGGTTTTGAGTTAGGGTTAAGGTTAGGGGTTAGGGTTAGGCTTAGGGTTAGGGTTAGGTGTTAGGGTTAGTGTTAGAGTTAGGGTTAGCGGGTTAGGGTTAGGGTTAGGTTATATCTCTTTTCAGTTTTACTGTTATAATAATTGAACAGGCGACACTTATGGGAATTAGTTTACAATGTTGTTTTTGCGTTTCTGTTCTTTCGATGGAAACCTGTTTCTGTGCAGTACAGTCTTGAGATAACACTTTTCAGTTTTCCTTTATTCCTAATGGAGCAATCGACACACATGTGATTCCATTTAAAAGTAGTGCTTTGCTTTTCTCTTCTTTCTTTTGAAACTTGTTCCTGTGCTGCACATTGCGATATATCACTTTGCAGTTTTCCTGTATTTCTGATTGAGCGAGCGACACACATGTGATTTAGTTTACTAAGTAGTGCTTTGCTTTTCTGTTCTTTCGTTGGAAACTTGTTCCTGTGCTGCACAGTGCGATATATCACTTTTCAGTTTTCCTGTATTTATGATTGAGTGAGTGACACACATGTGATTTAGTTTACAAAGTAGTGCTTTGCGTTTCCTGTTCTTTCCTTGGAAAATTGTTCCTGTTAGGAACAAGTTAGGGTTAGGATTAGGGTTAGGGTTACGGTTAGGGGCTTAGGCTTAGGGTTAGGGTTATATCATTTTTAAGTTTTCCTGTTATAATAATTGAACAAGCGACACGAATGTGTATTAGTTTACAAAGTTGTGCTTTACATTTCTGTTCTTTCGATGAAAACTTGTTTCATTGCCGTACATTTCGATATATCGCTTTTCAGTTTTCCTGTATTCCTAATTGAGCAAGCGACACACATGTGATTTAGTTTACAAATTTGTGTATCTGTTCTTCTGTTGGAAACTTGTTTCTGTGCTGTAGAGTATGATATATCACTTTTCAGTTTTCCTGTTATAATAATTGAATGGGCGACACGTATGTGAATTAGTTTACAAAGTTGTGCTTTGCGTTTCTGTTCTTTCGATGGAAACTTGTTCCTTTGCTGTACAGTGCGAGATAACACTTTTCAGTTTTCTGGTTACAATAATTGAACGGGCAACACGTATGTGAATTAGTTTACAGAGTTGTGCTTTGCGTTTTTCTGCTTTCGATGGAAACTTGTTTCTGTGCCGTACAGTGCGAGATAACACTTTTCAGTTTTCCGGTATTCCAAATTGAGCAACTGACACACATGTGATTCGGATTAAAAGTAGTGCTTTGCTTTTCTGTTCTTTTGTTCGAAACTTGTTCCTGTGCTGTACAGTGCCTTATATCACTTTTCAGTTTTCCTTTATTCCTAATTGAGCGAGTGGCACACATGTAATTTAGTTTACAAAGTAGTGCTTTGCGTTTATGTTCTTTCGTTGGAAACTTGTTCCTGTTAGGAACAAGTTAGGGTTAGGGTTAGGGTTAGGGCTAGGGTTAGGGTTAGTGTTAGGGTTAGGGGCTTAGGGTTAGGTTAGGGTTAGGGGGCTTAGGGTTAGGTTAGGGTTATATCACTTTTCACTTTTCCTGTTATAATAATTGAACGGACGACACATATGTGAATTAGTTTACAAAGTTGTGCTTTGCGTTTCTGTTATTTTGATGAAAAATTATTTCTTTGCTATACATTTAGATATATCGCTTTTCACTTTTCCTGTATTCCTAATTGAGCAAGTGACACACAAGTGATTTAGTTAACAAAGTATTGTTTTGCATTTCTGTTCTTCTGTTGGAAACTTGTTTCTGAGCTGTACAGTGTGATATATCACTTTTCAGTTTTCCTGTTATAATAATTGAATGGGCAACACGTATGTGAACTAGTTTACAAAGTTGTGCTTTGTGTTTCTGTTCTTTCGATGGAAACTTGTTCCTGTGCTGTACAGTTCGTTATATCACTTTTCAGTTTTCCTGTTATAATAATTGAACGGGCGACACGTATGTGAATTAGAATACAAACTTGTGCTTTGCGTTTCTCTTCTTTTGATGGGAACATGTTTCTGTTCCGAACAGTGCGAGACAACACTTTTCAGTTTTCCTGTATTCCTAATTGAGCGAGCAACACACATGTGATTCCGTTTAAAAGTAGTGCTTTGCTTTTCTGTTCTTTCATTCAAAACTGTTTCCTGTGCTGCACAGTGTGTTATATGACTTTTCAGTTTTCCTGTATTCCTAATTGAGCGAGTGGCACACATGTGATTTAGTTTACAAAGTAGGGATTTGTGTTTCTGTTCTTTTGTTGGAAACTTGTTCCTGTTTGGAACAAGTTAGGGTTAGGATTTAGGTTAGGGTTAGGGTTAGGGTTAGGGTTAGGGTAGTGTAAGGGTTAGGGTTAGGGTTAGGGTTAGTGTTAGGGGTAAGGGTTCTTGTTAGGGTTAGGGTTAGGCTTAGGGTTAGGGGCTTAGGGTTAGGTTTAGGGTTATATCAATTTTCAGTTTTCCTGTTATAATAGTTGAACGGGCGACACGTATGTGAATTAGTTTACAAAGTTGTGCTTTGCGTTTCTGTTCTTTCGATGGAAACTTATTCCTGTGCTGTACAGTTCAATATATCACTTTTTAGTTTTCCTGTTATAATAATTGAACGGGCGACACATATGTGAATTAGTTTACAAAGTTGTGCTTTGCGTTTCTCTTCATTCGATGGAAACTTTTTTCTGTGCAGTACAGTGCAAGATAACATTTTCAGTTTTCCTGTATTCCTAATTGAGCGAGCGACACACATGTGATTCCGTTTAAAATTAGTGCTTTGCTTTTCTGTTCTTTTGTTCGAATCTTGTTCCTGTGCTGTACAGTGCGTTATATCACTTTTCAGTTTTCCTGTATTCCTAATTGAGCGAGTGGCACACATGTGATTTAGTTTACAAAGCAGTGCTTTGCGTTTATGTTCTTTGGATGGAAACTTGTTCCTTTTCGGAAAAAGTTAGTGCTATCATTATCGTAGGGTTAGGGTTAGTGTAGGGTTAGAGTTAGTGTTAGTGTTACGATTAGGGGTTAGGCTTAGGGTTAGTGTTAGGATTAGGCTTAGGGTTAGGGGCTTAGGTTTAGGGTTAGGGTTATATCACTTTTCAGTTTTCCTGTTATAATAATTTAACAGGCGACACGAATGTGAATTAGTTTACAACATTGTGCTTTGCGTTTCTCTTCTTTGGATGAAACTTTTTCCTGTGCTGTACAGTTCATTATATCACTGTTCAGTTTTTTGTATTCCTAATTGAAAGAGTGACACACATGTGATTTAGTTTACAAAGTAGTTGTTTGCGTTTAAGTTCTTCTGTTGGAAACTTGTTCCTGTGCTGTACAGTGTGATATATCACTTTTCAGTTTTCCTGTTATAATAATTGAACGGGTGACACGTATGTGAAGTAGTTTACAAAGTTGTGCTTTGCGTTTCTGTCCTTTCGATGGATACTTCTTCCTGTGCTGTACAGTGTGATATATCACTTTTCAGTTTTCCTGTTATAATAATTGAACAGGTGACACATATGTGAATTAATTTACAAAGTTGTCCTTTGCTTTTCTGTTCTTTCGTTGTAAACTTGTTCCTGTTAGGAACAAATATGGGTTAGGTTAGGGTTAGGGTTCGGTTTAGGGTTAGGGTTAGGGACTTAGGGTTAGGGTATGGGTTAGGGGTTAGGTAGGGTTAGGGTTAGGGTTTGGGTTAGGGGTTAGGGTTAGGGTTAGGGGTAGGGTTAGGTGCTTAGGGTTAAGGTTAGGGTTATATCACTTTTCAATTTTCCTGTTATAATAATAGAAAAGGCAACACGAATGTGAATTAGTTTACAAAGTTGTGCTTTGTGTTTCTGTTCTTTCGATGAAAAATTGTTTCTTTGCCGTACAGAGCGATATATCACTTTTCAGTTTTCCTGTTATAATAATTGAACGGGCAACACTTATGTGAATTAGTTTACAAAGTTGTGGTTTGCGTTTCTGTTCTTTCGATGATATCTTGTTTCTTTGCTGCACATTTCGATATATCGCGTTTCAGTTTTCCTGTATTCCTAATTGAGCGAGCAAAACGTATGTGAAGTAGTTTACAAAGTTGTGCTTTGTGTTTCTGTTCTTTCGATGGAAACTTATTCCTGTGCTGTACAGTTCGATATATTACTTTTCAGTTTTCCTGTTATAATAATTGAACGGGCGACACGTATGTGAATTAGTTTACAAAGTAGTGCTTTTATGTTTATGTTCTTTCATTGGAAACCTGTTCCTGTTAGGAACAAATTAGGGTTAGGTTTAGGGTTAGGGTTAGGTAGGGTTGGGGTTAGGGTTAGGGTAGGGTTAGGATTAGGGTTAGGGTTAGAGTTAGGAGTTAGGGTTAGGTTTACGGTTAGGGGTAGGGTTAGTGGCTTAGGGTTAGGGGTTATGGTTATATCGCTTTTCAGTTTTCCTGAATTCCTAATTGAGCAAGCGACACACATGTGACTTAGTTTACAAAGTAGTGCTGTTCATCTGTTCATCTGTTCATCTGTTTCTGTGCTGTACAGTGTGATATATCAATTTTCAGTTTTCCTGTTATAATAATTGAATAGGCGACACGAATGTGAATTTGTTTACAAAGTTTTGCTTTGCGTTTCTGTTCTTTCAATGGGAACATGTTCCTGTGCTGTAGAGTTCGATATATCACTTTTCAGTTTTCCTGTTATAATAATTGTAATGGGCGACATGTATCTGAAATAGTTTACACAGTTGTGCTTTGCGTTTCTGTTCTTTCGATGAAATCTTGTTTCTTTGCTGCACATTTCGATCTATCGCATTTCAGTTTTCCTGTATTCCTAATTGAGCGAGTAACACACATGAGATGTAGTTTACAACGTAGTGATTTGCGTTTCTGTTCTTCTGTTGGAAAGTTTTTTCTGTGCTGTACAGTGATATATATCACTTTTCAGTTTTCCTGTCATAATAATTGAACAGGCGACACAAATGTGAATTAGTTTACAAAGTTGTGCTTTGCCTTTCTGTTCTTTCGATGAAAACTTCTTTCTTTGCCGTACATTTCGATATATCGCTTTTCAGTTTTTCTGTATTCGTAATTGAGCGAGTGCACACATGTGATTTAGTTTACAAAGTAGTGCTTTGCGTTTTTGTTCTTTCATTGGAAACTTTTTCCTGTTAGTAACAAGTTAGGGTTAGGGTTAGGTTTCGGGTTAGGGTTGGGTTAGGGTTAGGGTAGGGTAGAGTTAGGGTTAGGGTTAGGCGTTAGGGTTAGGGTTAAGGTTAGGGTTAGGTTTAGGGTTAGGGTTAGGGTTAGGTTAGGGTAGGGTTAGGTTTAGGTTTTGGGTTAGGGTTAGGGTTAGGGGTTAGGGTTAGGGTTAGGGTTAGGGTTAGGGGTAGGGTTAGGGGCTTACGGGTAGGGTTAGGGTTAAATCACATTTCAGTTTTTCTGTTATAATATTTGAACAGGCTACACGTTTGTGAATTAGTTTTCAAAGTTGTACTTTGCGTTTCTGTTCTTTCGTTGAAAACTTGTGTCTTTGCAGTACATTTCGATATATCACTTTTCAGTTTTCCTGAATTCCTAATTGAGCATGTGACACACATGTGATTTAGTTTACAAAGTAGTGCTTTGCGTTTCTGTTCTTCTGTTGGAAACTTGTTTCCACATGATAATCTCCCTAGATGCTGAAAAAGCCTTTGACAAAATCCAACATCCATTCATGTTCAAAGTATTGGAGAGATCAGGGATACAAGGCACATATCTAAACATAGTAAAGGCGATATACAGCAAGCCTATAGCCAACATCAAACTGAACGGAGAGAACCTTAAAGCAATCCCACTGAAATCAGAGACAAGACAAGTCTGCCTACTCTCTGCATATCTCTTCAACATAGTGCTGGAAGTCCTTGCTAGAGCAATACGACAGTTGAAGGAAATCAAGGGGATACAAATTGGAAAGGAAGAAGTCAAATTACCTGTATTCTTAATTGAGCGAGTGACACACATGTGATTTAGTTTACAAAGTAGTGCTTTGCGTTTCTGTTCTTCTGTTGGAAACTTGTTTCTGTGCTGTACAGTGTGATATATCACTTTTCAGTTTTCCTGTTATAATAATTGAACAGGTGACATTTATGTGAATTAGTTTACAAAGTTGTGCTTTGCGTTTCTGTTCTTTCGATGGAAACGTACCTCTGCTCTACAGTTTGATATATGAGTTTTCAGTTTTCCTGTTATAATAATTGAACAGGTGACATGTATGTGAATTAGTTTACAAAGTTGTGCTTTTGCGTTTCTGTTCTTTCGATGGAAACGTGTACCTCTGCTGTACAGTTCGATATATGACTTTTCAGTTTTCCTGTTATAATATTTGAACAGGTGACACATATGTGAATTAGTTTACAAAGTTGTGCTTTGCGTTTCTGTTCTTTTGATGGAAACTTGTTTCTGTGCTGTAAAGTCTTGAGATAACATTTTCAGTTTTCCTGTATTCCTAATTGAGCGAAACGACACACATGTGATTCCGTTTAAAATTAGTGCTTTGCTTTCCTGTTCTTTCATTGGAAACTTGTTCCTGTGCTGTACAGTGCGATATATCACTTTTCAGTAATCCTATATTCCTAATTGAGCGAGTGGCACACATGTAATTTAATTTACAAAGTAGTGCTTTGCGTTTATGTTCTTTCATTGGAAACTTGTTCCTGTTCCTGTTAGGAACAAGTTAGCTTTAGGGTTAGGGTTACTGTTAGCGTTAGGGTAGGGTAAGGGTTAGGGTTAGGGTTAGGGTTAGGGGTTAGGTTTAGGGTTAGTGTTAGGGTAAGTGGTTAGTGTTAGGGGTAGGGTTAGGGTTAGTGTTAGGGTTAGGGGTTAGGGTTAGGTTTAGGGTTAGGGTTAGGGTTAGGGTTAGGGGTTAGGGTTAGGGTTATGGTTAGGATTAGGGTTATATCACTTTTCAGTTTTCCTGTTATAATAATTGAACAGGCGACACGTATGTGAATTAGTTTACAAAGTTGTGCTTTGTGTTTCTGTTCTTTCGATGGAAACTTGTTTCTGTGCAGTACAGTGCGAGAAAACATTTTTCAGTTTTCCTGTATTCCTAATGGAGCAAGCGACACAAATGTGATTCCGTTTAAATGTAGTGCTTTGCTTTTCTGTTCTTTCGGTGGAAACTTGTTCCTGTGCCGTCCAGTGCATTATATCACTTTTCAGTTTTCCTGTTATAATAATTGAACTGGCAACACGTATGTGAATTAGTTTACAAAGTTGTGCTTTGTGTTTCTATTCTTTCAATGAAAACTTGTTTCTTTGCCATACATTTCGATATATCACTTTTCAGTTTTGCTGTATTCTTAATTGAGCGAGCAACACACATATGATTTAGTTTACAAAGTAGTGTTTTGCTTTTCTCTTCTTTCGTTCAAAACTTGTTCCTGTGCTGTACAGTGCGATATATCACTTTTCAGTTTCCTGTTATAATAATTGAAGAAGACACGTATGAAAATTAGTTTACAAAGTGGTGCTATGTTTTTCTGTTCTTTCGATGGAAACTTGTTTCTGTGCAGTACAGTCTTGAGATAACGCTTTTCAGTTTTCTTGTATTCCTAATGGAGCAAGGGACACATATGATTCCATTTTAAAGTAGTGCTTTGCTTTTCTGTTCTTTCCTTGGAAACTTGTTCCTGTGCTGTATGGTGCAATATATCACTTTTCAGTTTTCCTGTATTCCCTAATTGAGCGGCGACACACATGTGAATTAGTTTACAAAGTAGTGTTATGCTCTTCTGTTCTTTCATTGGAACCTTGTTCCTGTGGTGTACAGTGCATTATATCACTTTTCAGTTTTCCTGTTATAATAATTGAACAGGCGACACGTATGTTAATTAGTTTTCAAAGTAGTGCTTTGCTCTTCTATTCTTTCATTGGAAATTTGTTCCTGTGCTATACAGTGCGTTATATCACTTTTCAGTTTTCATGTTATAATAATTGAACAGGAGACACGTATGTGAATTAGTTTACAAAGTTGTGCTTTGCTTTTCTTTTCTTTCATTGGAAACTTGTGCCTGTGCTGTACAGTGCGATATATTACTTTTCAGTTTTCCTGTATTCCTAATTGAGCAGTGACACACATGTGATATAGTTTACAATGTAGTTCTTTGCATTTATGTTCTTTCATTGGAAACTTTTTCCTGTTAGGAACAAGTTAGGGTTAGGGTTAGGTTTAGGATTAGGGTTAGGGTTAGGGGTAGGGTTAAGGTTTGGGTTAGGGTTAAGGTTAGGGGTTAGGGTTAGTTAGGCTTAGGGTTAGGGTTAGGTGTTAGGGTTAGTGTTAGAGTTAGGGTTAGCGGGTTAGGGTTAGGGTTAGGGTTATATCTCTTTTCAGTTTTACTGTTATAATAATTGAACAGCGACACTTATGGGAATTAGTTTACAATGTTGTGCTTTGCGTTTCTGTTCTTCGATGGAAACCTGTTTCTGTGCAGTACAGTGTGAGATAACACTTTTCAGTTTTCCTTTATTCCTAATGGAGCAATCGACACACATGTGATTCCATTTAAAAGTAGTGCTTTGCTTTTCTCTTCTTTCTTTTGAAACTTGTCTGTGCTGCACATTGCGATATATCACTTTGCAGTTTTCCTGTATTTCTGATTGAGCGGCGACACACATGTGATTTAGTTTACTAAGTAGTGCTTTGCTTTTCTGTTCTTTCGTTGGAAACTTGTTCTGTGCTGCACAGTGCGATATATCACTTTTCAGTTTTCCTGTATTTATGATTGAGTGAGTGACACACATGTGATTTAGTTTACAAAGTAGTGCTTTGTGTTTATGTTCTTTCGTTGGAAACTTGTTCCTGTTAGAAATATTTAGCGTTAGGTTAGGGTTTGGGTTAGGGTTAGGGTTATATCACTTTTCAGTTTTCCTGTTATAATAATTGAGCAGGCAACACGAATGTGTATTAGTTTACAATGTTGTGCTTTTTGCGTTTCTGTTCTTTCGATGGAAACTTGTTTCTGTGCCTTACAGTGCGAGATAACCTTTTCATTTTCCTGTATTCCTCATTTGTGACGATAAACATGTGATTCTGTTTAAAAGTAGTGCTTTACTTTTCTGTTTTTGTTTGAAACTTGTTCTGTGCTGTACAGTCGATATATCACTTTTAATTTAGGGAGTAGGGTTAGGGTTAGTGTTAGGGTTAGGGGTTAGGGTTAGGTTTAGGGTTAGGGTTGGGTTAGGGTTAGGGTTAGGGAGTTAGGGTTAGGGTTATGGTTGGGATTAGGGTTATATCACTTTTCAGTTTTCCTGTTATAATAATTGAACAGGTGACATTTATGTGAATTAGTTTACAAAGTTGTGCTGT
>JAEOAE010002529.1:0-15784 GCA_036365155.1 Meriones psammophilus
TGTGTGCAGGACACAATAAGGACCCTTCCACCAAGGTTCCAGATTCTGCTGTGGTGTCATAACAAGTACACCAGATCAACCTGGAAATGATGGGGCACCTCCAAGGACCTGGGCGAATATGCAATACCAACCTTGGTCCAAATCTCTTTCTGAATAAGTTGCAGTCCTTTCATCCTGGACAACAAGTCAGAGTTATCACTAGTTCTGTCAAGGGGTCCTCAAGAAGAGTCAGGGGAGCAGGAAAACCATATAGTAGTTCGAAGGGAGTTAAGCCTAGTATGGAGGGAGTATTTCTGATGCTAAAGAGGACCAAGGGATGGATCACTGCCTAGTCACCATCAGTCTCCATGGTCAATTTGGTGAGAGTCTCTTTGAGAGTTCTATTCATTCTCTCTACCTGTCCTGAACTTTGAATTCTATAAGCACAATGTAATCAATCAAGCCCTAGAAACCTGACCACCTCCTGGCTTACCTGAACAACAAAGGTTGGTCCATTGTCTGACCCAATTACCTTTGGAATACCAAACCGAGGAAAATGTCTTCCAGAATATTCTTGGCCATGTGCAGGAGGTTTTTTTCTTTGTGTAAAAAGCTTCCACCCATCCTGAGAAAGTGTCTAAAAAACCAGGAGATATTTATTGCTGTACCTGGATGGTTTACTTTCACTGAAATCTACTTCCCAATTCCAGGTCTAGTTCCTTGTCACTGGCCAGCAGTGTCACCTGAATACCACCTGAGAGAGGGCTTGGAGAGAGAGAGAGACAGGGTGACAAAGAGAAGGACACCATGTCTACATGCTGATCCAGGTGTCGATTTAATGGACTTCAGGTTAACACTTAAGTAGGCAGAAAAGTACAAGCAGTTTCTCATGTAGGAGCTTTACTTGGTCAGAACATAGGAGAGCTCACTCAAGGTTACACAGAGCCTGCTGTCTGGTTACTATGGTTGCACACAGTTTCTCAGGGTCAGAGCAGTCTGCTGTAGGACCACCAAGGTCAGTTTATAAGAAACTGGACTTTGAAAAATAGCCAAAGCCAATGGGCTGGATTCCCCTGCTCAGATGCCATTAACTCAAAATTTGCCATTAACTCCAAAAAGGCTGCCACAGTTCCTCTCAGCCACTTCCCTGTGCTCTGGAACTCTTACCTATGTTTACCCTCTGGCAAGGTTCACACGCCCTAGTTACTCTCAGTCAGGGCGGTGAGGTTTAGTGTTCAGTACTGGGATTGGCGGGCAACTTCAGCCAATTTCTTTGCCCACAAGTGAGTCCACTTATGCATCTGAGTAATTGATCTCTCAGTGTCTTCCTGTGGTAGAATGATCTTACCTTTAGAGTCAATCCATGCCCCCACGTCGTTGTCAGATATCCCCTTTTTTCTGCCGTATTAACTTTAAGTCACTTTCTGAGTAGTTTAGTCATTCTTCTCTGGGCAGTTCAGCGGTTAGTAACACTGGGACAGAGTTTCCTCTAGCAGCTACTTTAGCCTCCTGATCGGCCATGTTATTCTCCTTTGTTGCCTCAGAAGTTCCCTTCTGCTGTCCCTGGCAATGAATAATGCTTACCTTGTTGGGCAGCAACAAGGCGTTGAACAAAGTCAGAATTCGTTTTTATTTTTTATCTCATTACTGGCTGATGTTAGCAGGCCTCTCTGCTGATAGATGGTCTCTTGCACATGGGCTGTTGCGAAGGTGTACTGACTATCAGAGTAGATGTTTCTCTTTACCCTTTCCCAGAGTTAATGCCTGGGTTAAAGCAATCAATTCAGCTCGCTGAGCAAAAGTGCCCTCCAGCAACGCCTGGACCCATATTACCTTATGTCCATCTACTACTGATGCCATTGCCTTTCTCTTCCCATTCTCCCAAAACTGCTCCCATCCGTATAGTATGTCATCACACAGTAGGGCAGAGGCTGATCTTTCATGTCCTTTAGCCATCCCTGTTCTTCTGCTAGAACCTGCAAACAATCATGCTCCAGGGGCTGGATTTCTGAATCTGGCAATAAGGTGTCAAGGTTTACCAAGGGTGCTAGGTTATAGGCATACATGGTCCTTGGTTGGAGAAACAGTCTTATAAAAGACCCATGTGCTCTGATATATTTGGTCCTTGTAGAGTTCCTGTCCTCTCCAGGTCACACTAACTCCTCCTTCTTTCATATGATTCCCTGTGCTCTGCCCAAGGTTTGGTTATGAGTCTCAGCATCTGCTTTGATATACTGCTAGGGAGAGTCTTTAATAGGTCCTCTGGGGCAAGCTTCTGTCCTGTTTCTTGTTTTTGCCTATATCCATCCCATTGGTCTTTCTAAGTGAGGATTGATCATCTTAACCCAGGTCTTCTTTCTCATTTATCTTCTTTAGGTGTACAGATTTTAGCACGTTTATCCTATCTTATAGGTTTAGCATCCACTTAAAAGTGAGTGTATACCGTGTATGTCTTTCTGCTTCTGGGACACCTCACTGAGGATTATCTTTTCTGGATTGTTTGTTTGTTCATGTTTACATTTTATGACTTCTTTGAATGGTCTAGAATTAAACCTGTCTGTTGTATAGCTGGTAAAGAGGTTTCCCATTTTATAATCTGTTTCACCACCTAAAGAATGGATTGCAAAAGCATTTTAGTTTCATGTTGTAAGACCTGGAGTCTCACTGCTCAAGAGCTCGGGATTGTGCCCTTCCCAGGAACACTCGTAGACCACAACTCGATGCAAAAGCAAGAGTTTTATTCCAATTGTGATAGGGTCCCCCCTCCAAAGACAGAAGATGACCCTGAATATGCAAAGCACAGGGTTTTACACCTGAAATTCAAACCACTTTTTTGCTCTATACATTGATTGGTCAGCAAGAATAGCATGAAGATAGTTTACACCTGGTTTTAGATAGTATACAGCTGCTTGTAGATAGTTTACAGGTGGTTGTAGATAGTTGTTCTCAGAACAGTTGCCCCTTTCCTTCAAGAGTTAACTACACCTGACTTCAATTCAAATAATCACAGGTGTTTTTCTCTTTCCCAGGTGGTCCCTCACCCCCTCCTTTTTTAACTCAATTTTAACCCTAAAATTGTGGATCAACCTCATAGAGAGGTTGATATTCTTTCTGGAATATCAGGACTTGAACTGTACTTATACTTTCCCAGACAAAGGGGAGTTCTGGTCAGAGAGTTTATTGTCCCTGATGAGTTTCAGTTTCAGCGGGTAGTTGGAGGCTTGGACTTTCCAGGTGTTGCAGGTTGATGAAATGCATGCTTAACATGTGACATGTGGATTCAAGCTGTGATGCCCTCTTTTTTTTTTTTTTTTTTTTTTCAATGCAGTTTATTCAGGAACCTTGAACAATCCTCGGACCCAGGGGAAAGCCAGCCCACAGCTTAAATAGCCTCTGGGTAGCCAACCCAGGCGTGCCACGTGGGCAATGCAGATAGGTCCACATACATGGAAGCAAGCCAGATCCTCAGCCTTAGCCAAATGTGGAATTGTTCATGACAGAGAGCACTCACCATCGGGAAGGTGGAAGGCGGAAACCAGCTCCATCTTTAAGGCATAGCATTCCGCAGCTCTCTACAGTTCCCCCTTTTTGTTTTAGACGCATCAGGCAAGAGTAGAGGTCTGATCTCTGATATTAGAAATAAATTGGATGCCCTCTACTTTGACTGCAGTTGGTGTGGTGAGGAGGATGTAATAAGGACCCTTCCACCAAGGTTCCAGATTCTGGTTGCCATGTCACTGCACATATACCAGATCTTCAACGTGGAACTGATGGGGCACCTAAAAGGACCCAGGCACATATGCACTGCCAACCTTGCTCCAAATCTCTTTCTGAATAAGGTGCAATTATTTCAGCCTGTACAAGTCAGAGTTACCACTAGTTATGTCAAGGGGGTCCCCAAGAAGAGTCAGGGAACAGGAACCCATATAGTAGTTCAAAGGGAGTTAAGCCTAGTATGGAGAGAGTATTTCTGACCCTAAAGTGGGCCAAGGGAAGGAGCACCACCCTGTCACCGCCAGTCTTTAATTTCAATTTGGTGAGAGTCTCTTTGAGAGCTCTATTCATTCTCTCTACCTGTCCTGAACTTTTAGGTCTATAAGCACAATGTAACTTCCAATCAAGCCCCAGAAACCTGGCCACCTCCTGGCTTACCTGAACAACAAAGGTTGGTCCATTGTCTGACCCAATTACCTTTGGAATACCAAACCAAGGAAAATGTCTTCCAGAATTTTTTTGGCCACGATCAGGGCGGTTTACTTCTTTGTGGGAAAAGCTTCCACCCATCCTGAGAAAGTGTCTAAAAAAACCAGGAGATATTTATTGCTGTACCTGGATGGTTTACTTTCAGTGAAATCCACCTCCCAATGCATTCCAGGTCTAGTACCTTGTCACAGGCCAGCAGTGTCACTTGAGAGAGGGCTGGGAGAGAGAGAGAGAGACAGGGTGACACAGAGAAGGACACCAAGTCTACATGCTGATCCAGGTGTCGATTTAATAGACGTCAGGTTAACAAGTAGGCAAAAAAAGTACAAGCAGTTTCTCATGTAGGAGCTTTACTTGGTCAAAACATAGGAGAGCACACTCAAGGTTACACAGAGCCTTTTGTCTGGTAACTATGGTTGCACACAGTTTCTCAGGGTCAGAGCAGTCTGCTGTAGGACCACCAAGGTCAGTTTATAAGAAACTGGACTTTGAAAAATAGCCAAAGTTAAGAGGCAGGGTTACACTGCTCAGATGCCATTAACACCAAATTTGCCATTAACTCCAAAAAGTCTGCCACAGTTCCTCTCAGCGGCTTCCCTGGGCTCTGAAAACTCTCACCTATGTTTACACACTGGCAAGGTTCACACGCCCTCGTCACTCACTCAGTCAAGGTGGTGAGGTTTAGTATTCGGTACTGGGATTGGCAGGCAAATTCAGCCAATTTTTTTGCCCTCAAGTGAGTCCATTTATACATTTGAGTTATTAATCTCTCAGCATCTTCCTGTGGTAGAATGATCTTACCTTTGGAGTTTATCCATGCCCCCAAGTCAGTGTTAAATATTCCCTTTTTTTGCCACATTAACTTTAAGTCACTTTCTGAGTAGTTTAGTCATTCTTCTCTGGGCAGTTCAGCAGTTAGTACCACTGGGACAGAGTTTCCTCTAGCAGCTGCTTTAGCCTCCTGATCAGCCACATTATTCCCCGTTGCTGCCCTGGAAGTCCCCTTCTGATGTCCTGGGCAATGAATAATGCTTACCTTGTCCAGCAGCAACTAGGCATTGAGCAAAGCCAAAATCTTGTTATTATATTTTATCTCTTCACTGGCTGATATTAGCAGGCCTCTCTGCTGATAGATGGCCCCGTGCTCATGGGCTGTTGGTAAGGCAAACCAACTATCAGTGTAGATGTTTATCTTTTTGCCCTTTTCCAGAGCTAATGCCTGGGTTAAAGCAATCAATTCAGCTCGCTGAACAGATGTGCCCTCTGGCAACGCCTGGGCCCATATTACCTTATGTCCATCTACTACTGCTGCCCATGCCTTTTCCTTCCTGTTCTCAAAAAACTGATCCCATCCATATAGTATGTTACCTCGGCATTGGGCAGAGGCTGATCTTTCAATTTCTTTTGCAATCCCTGTTCCTCTGCTAGAACCTTCAAACAATCATGCTCCAGGGGCTGGATTTCTGGATCCTGCAATATGGTGGCAGGGTTTAGCCTTGTAGCCAGAGTAAAGATGACTCTATCATTATTCAAGAGCAAGGCCTGGCATTGTGTCATGTGGGCATTCATGAGCCATCAATCAGGTGGCTGCCTTATGACACTCTCAGGGGCATGAGGAGCACAGATGGTGAGGTCCTGTCCCAGAGTCAGTTTGTCTTCATGTTATACTAGTGCCGCCACTGCTTCTATTATTGCCAGGCAGGTTGGCCATCTTGCCACTACTGAATCAAGTGTTTTGGATAGATAGGCTACTGGTCTCTTCCAGGGTCCAATTTTCTGTGTTAGCACCCCATTGACCATTCCCTGATTCTCAGCCACATAGAGATGGAAGAGTTTGGTTACATCAGGAGTCCCAATGCTGGAGCCAATATTAAGGCTTGTTTGATATTATCAAATGCATCTTGTTCATCCTTTCCCCAGATGAAAGAGTCTTTGCCCTTCATAAGGGCATACAGATGGGCTGCCATCTTGGCAAATCCTGCAATCCACAGCTGGCAAAACCCTGCTGTACCTAAAATTTTCCCTCAGTTGTGTAGTAGTCCGTGCAGCGAATATGAAATACAGTCTCTTTCTAGCCTCTGATAGCCATTTCTTTCCTCACTTAATATATATCCCCAATAACTGACCTGTTTCCTGCAGAACTGGGCCTTTTTTGTTAATGCTCTATAGCCGAGGTCATCCAGCTCTTGTAACAGCTGGTCGGTGGCTTTAAGGCAGGTTTCTTTACAATTTGCAGCTAATAGAATGTCATCCACATATTGGCGAAAAGTTACCTGGGGATTGGTGGCCCGGAAGTGTGCCAGGTCACAGTGTAGGGCTTTATCAAATATAGTAGAAGAATTTTTAATCCTTGAGGAAGTCGAGTCCATGTAAGCTGGCCTGAGACCCCTGAGTCTGGGTCTTTCCATTCAAAAGCAAAAATGTCTTGGCTGGTAGGGCTGAGTTGGAGACAAAAAAAAATGTGTCCTTAAGGTCCAGGACCGTATACCAAACCCTGTCAGGGGGAAGGGAACTCAACAGGTTATATGTGTTGGGCGCGGTAGGGTGTAAGTCCATGACCTGTTTGTTAACTTCCCTGAAGTCCTGTAGGGGTCAATAGTCATTGCATCCAGACTTCTGAATTGGCAGAAATAGAGTATTCCAGGCAGAATGGCACCTTCTGAGAACCCCTAGGTCAAGGAACCTCTGTTTGTGAGGGTGGATCCTCATGGGTTTTCTTAGACATTGGATATTGTTGCACCATGATTGGTGTAGCCTGAGGCTTCAGCTTTATTGGGACTGGAGCTGTTTCTCTGATTTTCCTAGGCCATCTGTTTCAGTCCATGCCCTGGGAATCTCTGTAGCCACCAGTCAATGTCTTTTTCTGGACTTACCACGTTTTCAGAAAGGCGGTATTCATCTTCCAGTTGAATTGTCAGTACATGAATGGGATCTCCTTTATTGTCTGTCACCTGTGGGCCATCTGGTCTAAAATGGAAATGGGCTCCTATCTTAGTTAGGATATCTCACCCTAACAGCGGGTATGGGCATTCAGGGAGAACTAAGAATGAGTGGTATACCCGGTCCACTCCAAGGTCCACCGTTCTTCGGTGTAGTCCATGAGTATTGTTTACATCCAGTGGCTCTTTGGACCATGATTTCTTCTCTTTTTTAGCTTTAAAGTCTTGTAACAGAACAGAATGCTGGACGCCAGTGTCCACCAAGAAGTGGACTGGCTTTCCGTCCATCTTAAGGGTTACGCTGGGCTCTGGGTGAGGGGTCAAACCCTGTCCCCCCCAATCACTGTCATTCCCAGGATTAGGACCTGGGTCTCCAGGGCTTGGGCATTAGGTTTTTCTGGCTTTTTCTTCCTTTTAGGACAATCCTTTATCCAATGTCCTTTCTCCTTGCAATATGCACACTGATCCTTAGACAGAGGGCCTCCGGGAGTCTGGAGAGTCTTAATCTTGACAGCAAGGATCTTGTCAAGGTGAAAGGTGCCCTCCGCTGGCCATCCAACCTGAAAAGTAGGCCACTCTGAGGAACAGAAATTTTGCTATTTCCCCTTTTTAACTTCAACTGAAATGTTATGTGCCCTATATCTCACCTCTGAGAAATTATCAAGGATGAGGGTGAACCAGGCTTTGTGTCACATATCTTGAATCCCATCTCTCCAGGAGATGCAAGCATGCTGCTGTGTAACTTCAATGTCATCCTGGTCTACATAGCAAGTCCAGGACATGCATGGCTACAGAGAGAAACCTTGTCTTAAAAAACAGGCTAGATGTGGGCCTAGATATGTCTGAAATCACATACTGTGACTAGGCTATAGGTAAAGTCTTGCCAGGTATGGTGGCACACATACTTAGTCCCATAACTTGAGAGGCAGATGAAGGTAGATCTCTGTGAGTTCAAGGTCAGCCTGGTTTACAAAGAGACTCCTGGACTAGCAATGATGCACTGAGACACCATGTCACAAAAATAAAACATTAAATTAAATTAAAAATTCAAAGCCTGGACTGTTGCCAAATGCCTCTAATACTAGCACTATGACTGGCAGAGGGAAATGGATCTGTGTTAGTTCAAGTCCTGCCTGGTCTAAAAAGAATGACAGATCAGTCAAGGCCATACAGAAAATCTCTTTCTCAAAAACAAACATCCTGGGATGTAAACAAAAAATCTTCTAGTATCTGAAGGTTGTTTCTTTTTCTTTCACTTTTTAAAAATTTGTTTTTGTAAATTACAGTTTATTCACATTGTATTTATGCTGTAGCTCCATCCTTCATCCCCTCCTTTACCCAACCTCCTAACTTCCTCCCATTTCTGTCCCCAAGTCCACTGATAGGGGAGGTCCTTCTCCACTTCCATCTGACCCTAGCCTATCAGATTTCATCAGAACTGGATGAAAGAATTGTCCTCCTCTGTGACCTGCCCCCCCTCAAGGGGTGGTGATCAAAGAGCCAGACACTGAGTTCATATCAGAGACAGTTCCTGTTCTCATTACTAGGGAACTCACTTGGAGACTGAGCTACCATGGAATATATCTGGGCAGGAGTTGAAGAAGTTCTAGGTTATCTCCATGCATGGTCTTTGGTTGGATAATCAGTCTTAAAAAATACCCCTGTACCCAGTATTTTTTCATCTGTTGCTCTCCTTGTGGAACTCCTGTCTCCTTAAAAGACTTCCTTAGTCATCAGGGAAATGCAAATCACATTACACCTATCAGATTACCCAGGATATCACATTACACCTATCAGAATGGATAAGATCAAAAACTCAAGTGACAACACATGCTGGAGAGGATGTGTGGAAAGGGGAACACTCCTCCACTTCTGGTGCTAACGTAAACTTGTACAACCACTTTGGAAATCAATCTGTCAATTTCTCAGAAAATTAGGAATAGTGCTACCTCAAGATCCAGCTATACCACTCCTAGGCATATACCCAAATTTTGATCAAGTATACAAGGACACTTGTTCAACCATGTTTGTAGCTGCTTTATTTGTAACAGCCAGAAGCTGGAAACAACCCAGGTGCCACTCAGTTGAGGAATGGATACAGAAATTGTGGTACATTTACACAAGGGAATACTGCTGAGCATTTAAAAATAATGAAATCATGAAATTGGCAGGCAAATGGTGGGATCTAGAAAAGATCATCCTGAGTGAGGTATCCCAGAAGCAAAAAGACACAGGTATATACTCACTCATAAGTGTGTATTAGACATATAATACAGGATAAACATGCTAATAACTGTACACCCTAAGAATCTAATCATGAAAAGAAACATGGCCTTGGATGAAGTAAATTATTTACCATGTTCACTTATAATGTAATGGAGGAGGTCACCAAATGTGGTTGTGTTCTATATTTTGAAACAATGGAATAGCTATTGAAGTTTGCTGTATGTGTATCAAATCCAATCACAGAAGTTTATTAGGTCATTCTGATATTCTTTCTGTGGCTGCTGTTGATCTAGTGGATCTAATAACACTTGGTGATAAGTATTTTCTGTTGCAAAGTATAGAATGGGATCTCCATCATCTATGTGTTCCATTGCTTATTTATATCAGGTAGGGTGTGATCCTGCTTTTCAAGGAAGGGTCTCTGAGAAAGCATGGTGCTTTTGTTTTTCCTTTTCACAAATACCTTTAAGATTTTTTTCAAGCCTGATTTGGATGTCAGTAATTAGGCAAAGCTACATTTGAAGTCTTGATTATCATATGTCAGCCTTCCCAGTACAAGTCCACGGGTGGAAGATGTTCCCCCAATGTGTTCTATTTTTACCAACGTTAATGTTAAAATGCTTAATAGTGTGTATGTATGTATGTATGACTACATGTATGTATAACTATATGTATGTATGTACTGTTTAATGTTCCATTCTTCATGGTTCCATTATTTACTGCATGACACATAATGTTGAAGTACTGCCTTCTGAGAGAATTATCTAGAGGAGCTAAATAATGTAACAGCAATGATATTTATTTCAAAAAGCATGTTGTGTGTGTGTAATGTTACTATGGGTTCTTAGGCCATGACAGATGTAGCTGTGTGGGGTTTATTTTGGTCATTGTTATATGATGTTCAAAGTCATGTTGACAGTTTTGCTTACCACAGACATTCCCCACTGAGTTCATTGATACTCAAATAAACTTTATTGAAATATTACATCAGTAAAATATTGTCTCCTATCCAGATTATAAACCTATTGTCATATAAGGAATAATAAATGTTATGTCCAAATTAAAATGATATAATGCTGTCTTTTTTTTTGGAATGTGTTAGTTCATTCTTAGGAGTAAAGACTTGTTCATAACACTGTGTCAGATCTACAAGTGAATGTCAGAGAATTGTCTCAGTGGGTATAATTGGTTGTTTCTAAGCCGGATGATTTGAGCTCAATTTCTGGGTAGCCAATATTACTCCTATAGAATTTTTTGAGTATTTCTATACGTGGGCCTTTGTATATGCAAATTCACACACCAGTACATAAATAAATAATTTGTAAACCTAAATAATGACCATTTTTTTCACTGGTCAAAAGACTTTTGGTTTCATGTCAAAAACTCATAAATGGGATGTAAACAGATAGTAAAAGGCAATAAGTTGTCCTCTCACTGGAATGTACATACTCAAACATTTTTCAATGTATAAAATTAAAGCAAAGGAGAAAACTCACTTATTGACAACATCAGAAATGATTTGCAATTGTCAATAAATGTAGAATTTATTGAAGACTTATTACCGTTCATTAAAAGAAAAATGGTACCTTTGCACATCTTAATTTTTCCTTTCATTCCTTGATTCAAGAATAGGTCATTAAAAATATCTTAGCTTGCCTCAAAGGTGCATCCATTTCATGCTAGACCTGGGAGTCCATGGCAAGCTAATCTTTCTGAGACTGTGGTCAGCTTGGTCCACAGAGTGAGTTCTCTTTTGTATTTGTGCATTCATTCATTCATTTGTTTGTTTTTAGACAGAATTTCCTTGTGTAGCCTTGGTTGTCCTAGACTCACATTGTAGACCTGGCTAGCCTCAAATTCAGGTCTCTTCTTCCCTGAGTGCTGGGATTACAGGTATATGCCACCATGCCCAGCTCCAAAGATTGAGTTCCAAAACAGGCATGGCTATGTGGAAATATCATGGATTTAAATGATCCCCTAAAATGTACTCTGTATCTCAAACTATAGGTTTCCCCCCCCACAGGGATAGTGTCCACAGAGCTGGGTCCTGGTACTGTTCCTGGTCCTGGTCCTCAGAGTCTAGCTCTTGGCCCAGCTCTGGCCCCAAAAGTCTGCTGTCAAGCCCTGTTGGGCTTTTTTTTTCTGGGGCTCAATTTATCCCAGTAGACCCCCTGGACACCAACTACACACCTGGCAGCGTCTTCTATAGATGGATGCACATGCCCAACTCGCAGGAAACTCTCAACAAAAACAGGCTCCTTACCCCTTGGCTCATCAAGGACCATAGCCCAGGAATGGCTCCACCTACTGTGGGCAGATGGGAAGGTGCTATCTCCGAATACATCACTTAAGTTGAGTAAGCAACATCTTTTTAATAATAATATGAAACCAACAACAGTAACGCAACAGTGAAAAACAGCAATATAAAAATATACAAAATAAGGGGAATTTTTCTCTAAGGGGAGCAGGCGCTAGGTGCAGCTCAGCCAATGATTGTACCAACTATATGTCTAACTCGGGGAGCGAGGACAGGGGATCGGGTGCCCCCAAGTGCACCACAGTAGAGAGAAACAGTTGCTCATCCACCAGGTCCACAAGGCCCTGTGTGTCCTCGGATACTAAAGCCAGAGGTTGCACTGGTCCAGCTTCTGGCAAGACTGGGGGTCCCACACCCATGGGATCCAAGAGCTCAGCTTCCTCTTGGGGCTTAGCATCTGCCCCCGAACCCAGGCTCCGTTTCTCATGCGCCACCAAGGCTTCTTGCATGCGCAGCTCTGCAGTTGAGGTCCCAAGTAGCCCAGGATCTGAGCACAGAAAGGCGTGAGCCGTCATCTGGGATAGGGGAGCAGCCTGAAGGCACGCAGAATGGGGGGAGCTAACCCAAGATGGCCTCTCCATGCCAGGGAAGGTACAGTCCCCTCTCCTACCTGCAGGACGATCGAGTTGACAGGCGTCCTCCTCTGTTTCACTGACTAGAGCTTCAGAACATTTCCCCTGTGGGACACGGGGCTGGAATCAGCTGCTGTCTCACCAGGCGCCTCCCCTGGGTCCTCCTGGGAAACAGCAGGAGGAGATCTGAGGGCTGGTTAGATCCCTGGCTGGTCTGTCCAGGCTGCTGCTGCTCTCCTGCCTTTTCAGGATCAGGTCCAGAACCATCCAGATGGTGGCAAACTTTGGATAAAGGACCAGAAAGAAGCAGAGAGATACCCTGTCATCCCTCTGCACAGCCGTGGGAAATAGGGAATCATCTGCTCCACATAGTCCATGCCATCATTGGTGAGCATGGGGATGCCATGCAGGAAGGCTCACTCCCTTTCGCTATAAGGAAGGACCAGGGCAGGAGGGAGGTCTTAAGTGTGCAAACCCCGAGGGGCACCAATGACCCCTTTCCCTACACCTAAGCAGGAAGCAGACATGATAAGTGTTCCTCTTCCAGGAGGCGACCATGATGGATGGGGGGTAGGGTGGACCAGAAAGCTTCCCTGCTGCAGGGCGGCCCTGGTTGCCTTGGTCTCCCAGGAGGAAATAGGCCAGAAACGTGTCAGGGTGAGCACCACGTGTCTCCAGCAGCGGCACAGGTGACCACCACTGTCTTCTCTGAGAACGGTACCTCTGGAGGTCTGGAAGCAGAACAGATTCATCTCTCCAGCTCCTCTGGACCAGCTGGCCTGTCCAGGCTGCTGTTGCTGCTGCTGGCCTCCTGTTGCCTGTCAACCGGGGTTCCGAGTTCCACCCAGACAATGCTGAGGAAGCATGGTCACTTCCCAGAGTCACCCTGCTAGAACCTTCCCCTCATGGGCTCTCCCTGTGGGCCACCAGCACAGCAGGCTCCGATGATGAAACTGTCAACCATTCCAGAGATAATTGATGGAGAAGTTGCCTCCCATCACCACTAAAGTGCTCAGAGACACAGGAGACGGTTGAAGGATGAAAAGAAATGCAGCAGAAGAGAGGGATGGCTACCAGGACTGCTCAGAGGTTAGGATCACAAGATACTCTTCCAGAGTTCTATTCCTGCCACCAGTGGCAGCTCAGAGCCGGCGCACTCTGCTGGCTAGCTGATTAATTAGGAGACAGTGAAACAGGAGAATACTGGTCGTGATTCTAGTCCTGGTCTCTCCCATACTAGAGAGAAAGCTTATGAATGCAACCAATGTGGTAAATCATTTTTTAATTCTCTCCTAATGCATGAAAGATCACACACTGGGAAGAATCCATATGAATGTAATCAGTGTGATAAAAACTTTACATATAACTGTCATCTCCTAATACATAAAAAGAACATACACTGGAGAGAAACTTTATGAAGGCAACCAGTGGGGTAAAATATTTTCATGTAACAGTCATCTCCTAATGCATAAAAGAACCCATACTGGAAAGAAACCATATAAATGTAAACAATGTGGTAAAGCCTTTGAATGTAATAGTAGTCTCCAAAAACATAAAAGAACACACACTGGAGGGAAACCTCATGAATATACCCATTTCAGAGTAGTCCCTGAAATCATAAAATAACACACAAGGGAGAAAAACCTTATGAATGTACACAGTGTAGTTTCATCTTGTACAACACAGTCATCTCCTAATACATAAAAAATGCATACTGGAGAAAAACGTTGAATATAAAAAATATAAAGGCTTTTCATGTAACAGTTATCGCCTAAGACAAGAAAACATATTGGATTGAAACCCTATGAATGTAACCAATGTGGTGAAGCCTTTGCAAGGCATAACAATCAACAAATACATAAAAGAACACGCACTGAAGAGAAATGCTGTGAACATAACATCTCCTAAGACATGAAGAACACGTAATGGAGAGAAATCTTATGAATATAATTAATGTAGTAAAACTTTTACTCATCAGAATCATCTTCAAAGTCATGGAAGAATTCATACTGCACGGAAAGACTTTGAGTGTACTTAACATTTGTATAATCTTAATCATCATGAAAAAAATCGTATTGGAGAGAAACCTTATAGATGTGTTAAAATGTGAGGCATTGCACATATCTATAGGCTTCATGGTCATAAAAGTTTCATTATGGAGAAAAAAATCTCTGAATATAATCAATGTGGGAAGGCCTTTTTATTCTTCAGTCCACTCAATAGAACTCAAACACTAGTTCAATGCCAATGATAAAAACTTATTGTCATCCAGGCACTACTGCTTGATTAGGGCCACATAATAATCTTTGGAGCTCAACTCTGACACCTACACACCCACTGAGACAGAAAATTACAGAGGTTCTGAGCTTGAAGAATCAAAACTGTCTGTGCTGTCTTACGAATAATTTTTTTTCCATCAATCAACGTTTAGGCATATGTGATGTCTTTATTTCATTGATGATGTCACCTGATGCAAAATGTAGATTTTGCAGTAGAACCAATCATATCCATTTGGTCTTTTGTGGTTAGAAATACATATTATGTGTTAGGAAAGAGAAATTGTAGTTTGGGACAGTCATTATGTTTAGGGGAACAGAAGCCATGGTATGGAACCATCACATTTTGTGGAACAAAGGATGAATAACAAAAGCTGGTCAGCTATTGGGAAGTCTGTAGCTTTCTTATGGACTATGAACTTAAAGAGTGCTTCACAGTGTGTAAGCAACCCGATAAAGCCTTTGCATATCACACTAGACTTTGAGAACCTGAAAGAATCCATTCTGAAGGATATCTGTTAGAATAAAAGATTTGTTAAGATCTTTGACCAACCAACTTGCATTCATTTAAGCAAGATTAATTGGGCAGGGATATTTTAACAAGTGTCAACAATGTAGTCATACATTATGACATCCATCCTTGTTTTGTTTTCAGTTGTAAGCTCATATGGACAAAAGGTCTATGAATTTATACATTGAGGTAACCCCTTTAGATTTTACAATTCTCTTCAATTACATTAAATGAATCATCTGGTTGTAAAATTTATGGTGTGTATTAGTGCCTTTTCTGTGACAAAACACAATGTCTAAGGTAACTTCCAAAAGTGTTTACTTTGCGTTCCAGTTTCAGAGGGATATGGGATCACTATGAAATGGACATCAAAAGTGTCACACATGGCAGATAAAGTAGGAAGCTTGGAGCTCACATCATCAACCTACAGGATGAAGCAGAGTGTGGGAACTACAGATGATATGTAGTTGAAAACTATCAAGCCCATCCCAAGTAACATACTTCCAACAGCAGGGCTGCATTTCTGAAACATTCCCAAATGACACCACCAACTGAGAAGGATTCATTTCTCTGACTTCAAACCTACATGTTTGATGTCTGTTACATGAAGGAATTCATGATGAAGAAAAACTCTGTAGACAAGCCTATAGGTACCTCAAAACCTGAGCTACAGAAATAAATGGTTACACATGAAATATATTCATGAGTAAACATATTAGTTTAGGAATTTGTTTTAATTTCCATTATGTGACAACAATGTG
>JAEOAE010002787.1:0-12622 GCA_036365155.1 Meriones psammophilus
GACACAATGTAAGCAGTGCTAAGAGGAAAGTTCATAACACTAAGTGCCTTCAGAAAGAAGTTTGAGTGCTCGCTTCAGCAGCACATATACTAAAGTTGGAATGATACAGAGAAGATTAGCATGGCTCCTGTGCAAGGATGACACCAAATTTATGAAGCATTCCATATTTTTAAAATCTACAAGGGAAAAAGGCCAAGTAACACATAATGACAAACCCATAAGAATAACACCTGACTTCTCAAGAGAAACTATGAAAGCCAGAAGGGACTGGACGGATATCATGCAGACCCTAAGAGAATGCAGATGTCAGCCCAAGTTATTATACCCAACAAAACTCTCAGTCCTCATAGACAGGGAAAACAAGATTTTCAATGAAAAAAAAATTTGAACAGAAAGAAGTTTGAGATATCTCATGCAAGCAACTTAACAGCATGCCTGAAAGCCACAGAAAAAGAGAAGTAGACACACCAAAGAGGGGTGTATGGTTGAAAATCATCAAACTCAGGGATGAAATCAATAAACTAGAAACAAATAAAACACTTCTAAGAATCAATGAAACCAAGAGCTAGTTCGTAGAGAAAATCAATGAGATAGACCAACCCTTAGCCAAACTAAAGAAAAGGCAGAGAGAAAGTGTCCAAAATATCAAAATCAGAAACAAAAAGGGGGGCATAACAACAAACACTGAGGACGTTCAAAGAATCAATAGGTCATACTCCAAAAGCCTATACACCACAAAATTTGAAAATCTAAGTGAAATGCACAATTTTCTTCATAGATTCTATTTACCAAAGCTAAACCAAGATCACAAAAATATATTAAACAATCCTATAACCCCAAGGAAATAGAAGCAGTCACCAAAAGTCTCCCTGAAAAAAAACAAAAAAACCCAGGACCTGATGGCTTCAGCACAGAATTTTATCAAACCTTCAAAGAAGAGTTGATGACAATACTCTTCAAACTATTCCACAAAATAGAAACAAAAGGAACATGACCAAACTCATTCTATGAGGCCATAGTCATCACACAAAGACCCCAAAAAAAAAAAGAGAATTCAGACCTATCTCTCTTATGAACATTTACACAAAAATGCTCAATGAAATACTCACAAACTGAATCCAAGAACACATAAAAGATATCATCCACCATGACCAAGCAGGCTTCATCCAGGCATGTAGGAGTTGTCCAATATACAGAATGCAATCAATGTAATCCAACACATAAACAAACAGAATGAATAAAAAAAATGATCATCTCCTTAGATAACAAAAAAGCATTTGACAAAATCCAATACCCATTCATGTTTTAAGTTTTAGAGAGATGAGGTATAGAAGGCACATACCTACATATAATAAAGACAATACACACCAAGCTTATAGCCAAAAATTAAACAAAAAAGAAAAAAACTTAAATCAGTCCCACTGAAATCAGGGACAAGGCAAGGATGCCCATTGTCTCCATATCTCTTCAACATAGTCCTTGAAGTCCTAGCTAGAGCAATAAGACAGCTATAGTAGATCAAGGGAATAAACATTGGAAAGGAAGAAGTCAAAGTATCACTATTTGCAGATGATATGATAGTATAATTGAGTGACCCCACAATTCTACCAGAGAAATCCTTCAGCTGATAAACACCTTCAGCAAAATGGCTGGATACAAACTGAATTAAAAAAAAATCAGTAGCCCTCCTGTGTACAAAGACAAAAGGGCTGAAAAAGAAATTAGGGAAACAACAACCTTTACCATAGCCAAAAATAACACAAAGTACCTTGGTCTGACTCTAACCAAGCATGTGAAAGATCTGCATGAAAAAACTTCAAGTCTCTGAAGAAAGAAATTGAAGAAGATATCAAAAGATGGAAAGGTCTCCCATGCTCATGGATCAGTAGGATTAACATAGTGAAGATGGTCATTCTACCAAAAGCAATCTACAGATTCAATGCAATTCCCATCCAAATACCAACACAATTCTTTACAGATCTTGAAAGAACAATTCTCAGCTTCATATGGAAAAACAAAAAATACAGAATAGCTAAATAACAAATGGCAGCAAAACACTTAAAGAAATGTTCAATGTCCTTAGTCATCAGGGAAATGAAAATCAAAACACCCCTGAGATTTCACCTTAGCACTGCTTTCATTGTCTCCCATAAGTGTGGGTATGTTGTGCCTTCATTTTCATTGAATTCTAGGAAGACTTTAATTTCTTTCTTTATTTCTTCCCTGACCCAGCTGTCACTGAGTAACGAGTTGTTCAGTTTCCATGTGTCTGTAGGCTTTATGCTATTCCTGTTGTTAATGAAGTCCAGCTTTAGTCCATGGTGATCAGAAAGGATACAAGGATTATATCAATCTTGTTGTATTTGTTGAGGCTCACTTTGTGACCAACTATATAGTCTAGTTTGGAGAAGGTTCCATGAGGTTCAGAGAAGAAGGTAAATTCTTTTGTTTGGGTGAAAGGTTCTGTAGATGTATGTTAGGTCCATTTTATTAATGACCTCTGTTAATTTTCTATGTGTCCATTTTGCAGATGGTGTTTCCCAACTGTATGAATTCTCTGGTAGAAATTTAGAAGTAGCTTACATATATATCATCTGAAAATGGTGATATTTTGGCTTCTTCCTTTCCAATTTTTATCCCCTAATCCCTTTTAAATATCTTATTGCTCTAACTAGAACTTCATGTTCTATATTGAATAAATACAGAGACAGTGGGCAGCCTTGTCTTGTCCCAGATATTAGTGGAATTGCTTTAAGTTTCTCTCCATTGAATTTGATGTTGACTATTGCTTGCTATATATTTCCTTTCTTGTGTTTAGGTGTGTGTCTTGTATTCATGAACTCTCCAAGACTTTTTACCTGAAGGAGTGTTGGATTTTGTCAAAGAATTTCTTAGCATCTAATGAGTTAACCATGTTGTTTTGTTTTGTTTTATTTTGTTTTTTCAGTTTGCTTATATCGTGGATTACATTGATGGATTATTATATGTTGTATCCATCCCTGCATCACTGGATTGAAGCCTACTTAAATTTGGTGGATGATTTTTTTTTTTTTCAATGCAGTTTATTTAGGAACCTTGAACAATCATCTGACCCTGCGGAAAGCCAGCCCACTATAAATAGCCTCTGGGCAGCCAACCTCAGTATGCCACGTGGGCAATGCAGATAGGTCCACATACATGGAAGCAAGCCAGATCCTCAGCCTTAGCCAAATGTGGAGTTGTTTGTGACAGAGAGCACTCACCATCGGGAAGGTGGAAGGCGGAAACCAGCTCCATCTTTCAGGAGCGGCATTACGCAGCTCTCTACAGTCCCCCCTTTTTGTTTTAGACGCATCAGGCAAGAGTAGAGGTCTGATCTCTGATATTAGAAATAAATTGGGACTTTGTACTGATGTTCATTTAGGTGTCATCCACCCAAAGAGCATCAGACCCGTCCGATACCTTTTTCTCAGAGGCGGGACCTGGGGCATCAACCCGCATGCAATCAGACATGCTCTTCTCTGGGTCCAAGGCGGCTGACCCTGAGTGCAGTGCTTCACCTCACATCCTGAGCGTAATATTTTGGCTTTTTATGGTAGCCAACCATGCTTGGGGAGACTGTCCTGGTTCAATAGCTGTAAAGGCCTGAATGGTCATGGCTGCATTACGCTGTTGTGAGACTCTAATCTTGCATATATACCACAGGCAAACCAAGGTGACCAACACCAGAAGGCCTGCTAATGCTCCCATGCCCGCCCATTCCTTCAGATGCTTCATGGCTGCAGCAATCCATGATGATACTCCTGTGGCCAGTCCTGCGTCCACTCTGGTAGAATTTACCATTGCAATGGCCACTCTCAGCTGGTCCATCGTAGTATCGAATTCTCCAGTCCAATTACCTAAAATATAGCTTGACAATTGTTTAGACAGATTTGCAGCACAGGGAAAGTTCTCATGTTGTATGCTAGTGACACAAAGTCCAACATACGTTCATTGACAGGCAAATTGAGCGATTTGCCATAGGGTATCAGTTTGCTCCTGCACGAGGTCAAACCTATGATTGAACACCATCAAACCTCCTTTTAGTTGAGCATTAATTCCTTTTTGTACATCTAAGGCATGAGCTACATTGGCTAAAAGGTTATTCAGGGTCTGAGCAGTCTGCCCCGTATGACTCATGGCTAATGCCGTGGTGGTAGCTCCAACAGCCATGAGATAGCAGTAACAATGGCAGCTGTAATTCCAAGATCCCTTTTCTGTCTGAAGAGAGTCATAGCGTGAGGGCATCAATGGGCACAGGCACCCAGCGAGGCATGTGAGTAACCAGCTAGTAAATTTACTAGCATTACAGCATTGGGCGAAAAAAACAAGTATCATTACCACAATTACTTGGCTCTATCTGGCTAATAATGAATAAAAATGGGGGATGTAAACAAACAGGTATGGGCTTATAGGAAGTATTATGAGAAGCCTTAACCCCCTCGTTGGAACATCCTGCATCAGTTCTAGAACTAGCAGTGGTGGTGTCCGAGGTCTGAGTAGGTACAGCAGACCATTGCCCCCAGGGACGAGACGTGCTCCATGTAAATTGACTAACTCCATGTTTTCCTCCACTTTTGAAAGTCATTTAAGGTTCTTAAATTATTTTTCCTTTTTTTTTTTTTAATTTTTCATCAATTACACACTATTCATTCTGCATCCCCCCATAGGCCCCTCCCTCCGCTCCCAATCCCCACCTCCCTCTCCCCCGCATGCACGTCACTTCCCAAGTACACCGATAGGGGAGGCCCTCCCCTCCCTTCTGATCCCAGTCCACCAGTTCACATCAAAAGCGGCTGCACTGTCCTCCACTATGGCCTGGTAAGGCTGCTCCCCCCCAGAGGGAGGCGATCAAAGGGCAGGCCAACCAGACCATGCCAGAGGCAGTCCCTCTTCACATCACCATTTAACCCAATTGGACTCTGAACTGCCCTGGGCTACATCTGTGCAGGAGCTCTGGGCTATCTCCATGAATAGTCCTTGGTTGGAGCACGAGTCTCTGGGAAGTTCCCTGTGCTCAAACCCTCCTGTTCTGTTGCTCTCCTTGTGGAGACCCCGTCCTCTCCAGCTCCTACTCTCTCCCAGTTCCTACACAAAATTCCATCCACTCTGCCCAACAGTTGCCCATCAGGCCCAGCCTGTGCCCTGAGAGTCTGCAGGGCAGAGGCCCTCAGAAACCCTCTGTGGCAGGTTCCCAGGTTGTTTCCTGCTCTCCTCTTCTTCTGATGTCCATCCTCTTTGCCTTTCCGGATGGGGATTAGACATTTTAGTTAGGGTCCTCTCTCTTGCTTAGTTTCTTTATATGCACAGGTTTTAGTGGGTTTGTCCTATGTTGTATGTCTATATGAGTGAGTATATACCATGTGTGTCTTTTTGCTTCTGGGACAACTCACTCAGGATGATCCTTTCCAGATCCCACCATTTACCTACAAATTTCATGATTTCCTTATTTTTCATTGCTGAGTAATATTCCATTGTGTAGATGTACCACATTTTCTGCATCCATTCTTCGGATGAGGGGCATCTGGGCTGTTTCCAGCTTCTGGCTATTACAAATAAAGCTGCTACTGAACATGGTTGAGCAAATTTCCTTTTTGTGTGCTTGAGCCTCTTTTGGATATATGCCTAGGAGTGGTATGGCTGGATCTTGGGGAAGCACTATTCCTAGTTGTCTGAGAAAACGCCAGATTGATTTCCAGAGTGGCTGTACCAGTTTACATTCCCACCAGCAGTGGAGAAGGGTTCCTCTTTCTCCACAACCTCTCCAGCATGTGTTGTCACTTGAGTTTTTGATCTTGGCCATTCTGATGGGTGTAAGGTGAAATCTCAGGGTTGTTTTGATTTGCATTTCCCTAATGGCTAGTGAGGTTGAGCATTTCTTTAAGTGCTTCTCTGCCATTCGATGTTCCTCTACAGAGAATTCTCTGTTTAGCTCTGTTCCCCATTTTTTAAGTGGGTTACTTGGTTTGCTGCTTTTCAGCTTCTTTAGTTCATTATATATATTTGATATGAGTCCTTTGTCAGAGAAAGGGTTGGTGAAGATTCTTTCCCAATCTGTAGGAGGTCGCTTTGTTTTGATGACAGTGTCCTTTGCTTTGCAGAAGCTTTTCAGTTTCATGAGGTCCCATTTATTGATTGTTGCTCTTAGAGCCTGTGCTGTTGGTGTTCTGTTCAGGAAGTTTTCCCCTGTAACAATGAGTTCTAGGGTATTCCCCAATTTTTTTTCAAGCCGATTTAATGGGTCTGGTTTTATGTTGAGGTCTTTGATCCACTTGGACTTCAGTTTTGTGCAGGGTGATAAGTATGGATCTATTTTCATTTTTCTACATGTAGACATCCAGTTGGACCAGCACCATTTTTTGAAGATGCTATCTTTTTTCCATTGTATGATTTTGGCGTCTTTGTCAAATATCAGGTGTCCATAAGTGTGTGGGTTTATTTCTGGGTCCTCTGTTCGGTTCCATTGATCCACCATTCTGTTTCTATGCCAGTACCATGCAGTTTTTAAAACTGTTGCTCTATAGTACAACTTAAGATCAGGGATGGAGATACCTCCAGAAGATCTTTTATTGTAGAGGATTGTTTTAGTAATTCTGGGTTTCTTGTTATTCCATATGAAGTTGAGAATTTTTCTTTCCAAGTCTGTAAAGAATTGTGTTGGCAATTTGATGGGCATTGCATTGAATCTGTATATTGCTTTTGGTAAGATGGTCATTTTACTATGTTAATCCTACCAAGCCATGAGCATGGGAGATCTTTCCATCTTCTCATATCTTCTTCTAGTTCTTTCTTCAGAGATTTGAAATTTTTTTCATACAAGTCTTTGACTTCCTTGGTTAGGGTTACTCCGAGGTACCTTATGTCATTTGTGGCTATTGTGAAGGGTGTTGTTTCCCTAATTTCTTTCTCAGCCCTTTTGTCTTTTGTATACAGGAGGGCTACTGATTTTTTTGAGTTAATTTTGTATCCGCCACTTTGCTGAAGGTGTTTATCAGCTGTAGGAGTTCCTGGTAGATTTTTTGGGGTCACTCACGTATACTATCTTATCATCTGCAAATAGTGATAATTTCACTTCTTCCTTTACAATTTGTATCCCCTTGATCTCCTTCAACTGTCTTATTTCTCTAGCAAGGTCTTCCAGAACTATGTTGAAGAGATATGGAGAGAGTGGGCAGCCTTGTCTTGTCCCTGATTTTAGTGGGATTGCTTTAAGTTTCTCTCCATTCAGTTTGATGTTGGCTATAGGTTTGCTGTATATCGCCTTTACTATGTTTAGATATGTGCCTTGTATCCCTGATCTCTCCAATACTTTAAACATGAATGGATGTTGGATTTTGTCAAAGGCTTTTTCAGCGTCTAGGGAGATTATCATGTGGTTTTTTTCTTTCAATTTGTTAATATGGTGGATCACATTGATGGATTTCCGTATATTGAACCATCCCTGCATACCTGGGATGAAGCCTACTTGGTCATGGTGGATGATATCTTTGATGTGTTCTTGTATTCGGTTTGTGAGTATTTTGTTGAGTATTTTTGCATCAATGTTCATAAGGGAGATTGGCCTGAAATTCTCTTTCTTTGTTGAGTCTTTGTGAGGTTTAGGTACCAAGGTGACTGTGGCTTCATAGAATGAGTTTGGTAATGCTCCTTCTGTTTCTATTTTGTGAAATAGTTTGAAAAGAGTTGGTGTTAGCTCTTCTTTGAATGTTTGGTAGAATTCTGCGCTGAAACCATCAGGTGCTGGGCTTTTTTTGGATGGGAGACTTTCGATGACTGCTTCTATTTCCTTGGGGATATAGGACTATTTAATTGATTTACCTGGTCCTGATTTAGCTTTGGTAGGTGGAATGGGTCAAGAAAATTGTCCATTTCATTTAAATTTTCAAATTTTGTTGCGTATAGACTTTTGAAGTAAGTCCAAATGATTGCTTGGATTTCCTCGGTGTCTGTAGTTATGTCCCCCTTTTCATTTCTGATTTTGTTGATTTGGATGGTGTCTCGCTGCCTTTTAGTTAGCTTGGCTAAGGGTTTGTCTATCTTGTTGATTTTCTCAAAGAACCAGCTCTTGGTTTCATTGATTCTTTGAATTGTTTTATTTGTTTCTAATTGATTGATTTCAGCCCTGAGTTTGATTATTTCCAGCCGTCTGCTCCTTCTTGGTGTGTCTGCTTCTTCTTTTTCTAGGGTTTTTAAGTGAGCCATTAAGTTGCTTGAATGCGCTGTCTCAAATTTCTTCTTGAAGGCACTTAGTGCTATGAACTTTCCTCTTAGCACTTCTTTCATTGTGTCCCACAAGTTTGGGTATGTTGTGTCTTCATTTTCATTGAGTTCTAGGAAGATTTTAATATCTTTCTTTATTTCTTCCCTGACCCAGCTGTCTTTTAGTAGCAAGTTGTTCAGTTTCCATGTATGTGTAGGCTTTTTGCTATTTCTGTTGTTACTGAGGTCCAGCTTTATTCCATGGTGATCCGACAGGATACAAGGGATTATTTCAATCTTCCTGTATTTGTTGAGGCTTGCTTTGTGACCAACTATGTGGTCTATTTTGGAGAAGGTTCCATGAGGTGCTGAGAAGTAGGTAAATTCTTTTGTGTTTGGGTGTAGGGTTCTGTAAATGTCTGTTAGGTACATTTGATTCATTATCTCTGTTAGAGATATTGTTTCTTTGTTTAATTTCTGTTTTGTTGACCTGTCCTTTGTTGAGAGTGGGGTGTTGAAGTCTCCTACTATTAGTGTGTGGGGATCTATATGTGGTTTAAGTTTTATCAATGTTTCTTTCACAAATGTGGGTGCCCTTGTATTTGGGGCATAGATGTTCAGGATTGTGAGGTCTTCTTGGTGGAATTTTCCCTTGATGAGTATGAAGTGTCCTTCCCCATCTCTTTTGATTAATTTTGGTTGAAAGACTATTTTGTCAGATATTAGAATGGCTACTCCTGCTTGCTTCTTGGGTCCATTTGCTTGAAAAGCTGTCTTCCATCCCTTTACCCTCAGGAAGTGTCTATCTTTGTGTCTTAGGTGTGTTTCTTGTATACAAAAGATTGCTGGGTTTTGTTTACGCATCCATTCTGTTAGTCTGTGTCTTTTTATTGGAGAATTAAGTCCATTGATATTGAGAGAGAGTAATGACCAGTGGCTGTTAAATCCTTTCACTTTGATGTTGGCTGTGGTCATATGGTAGTGTGCTTGGTTGCTTTTTTGTTTTACTGAAGTGAGGTTATTTATTCCCTGTGTTTTCTTGAATGTAGCTAGCTTTCTTGGGTTTTATTTTCCCTTCCAGTGTCTTCTGTAGTGCTGGATTTGTTTGTAGGTATTGTTGAAATTTGTTTTTGTCATTGAATATCTTGTTTTCTCTGTCTATGAGGACTGAGAGTTTTGCAGGGTATAGTAGCCTGGGCTGACATCTGTGTTCTCTTAGGGTCTGCATGATATCTGTCCAGGCCCTTCTGGCTTTCATAGTCTCTGTTGAAAAGTCAGGTGTGATTCTAATGGGTTTGCCATTATATGTTACTTGGCCTTTTTCTCTTGCAGCTTTTAGTATTTTTTCTTTGTTCTGTATACTTACAGTTTTGATTATTATGTGGCGGGAGGATTTTCTTTTCTGGTCTACTTTATTGGGTGTTCTATAGGCCTCTTGTATTCTTATTGGCCTCTCCTTTAAGTTGGGGAAATTTTCTTCAATGATTTTGTTGAAAATATTTTCTGGGACTTGGTGCAGGGAATCTTCTTTTTCCTCTATTCCTATTATTCTTAGGTTTTGTCTTTTTATGTTGTCCTGAATTTCTTGGACCGTCTGTGTCAGGAATTTTTTAGATTTATCATTTTCTTTGACAGATACATCTATTTCTTCCATTGTATCTTCCACACCTGAGATTCTTTCTTCCATTTCTTGTAGCCTTTTGGTTATGCTAATCTCTGTGGTTCCTGCTTTCTTCCCTAAGTTCTTTCTCTCCACAATTTCTTCCATTTGTGTTTTTTTTAATTTTTCCAATTCTATCTTCAGGTCTTGAGCTATTTTGTTGGTTTCCTTCCCCTGTCTGACTGTATTTTCATGTTTTTCCATGAATTCCTTCAGCTGTTTGTTTGAACAATCCACTGTTTCTTTTATTTCATTCAGTGATTTAAGCATTTCCTCTCTAAAGGCCATAGACTGTTTGGCTGCAGCTTCCTGTATTTCTTCACCGATGGCCATAATCTCCTTGTCTTTAATTTCCTCCATTTCTTTACGGATAGCCATGATCTGTTTGTTTTTATCTTCCTCTAATTCTTTTCGTATTTTGTTTGTTGCTTCTGTTATCATCTGCTTGAGCATAGATGTTAGGTCGTCTCCTTGAATTTCATTTATGCTGGGGTGTCTAGGGCTATTTGCCCCTGGATAACTGGGTTCTGGAGATGCCATAATGCTCTGGCTTTTGTTGGTTGAACTTTTACGCTGTCCTCTACCCATTGGGCTATCTTAGTTGTTTGAATTTAGTTTCTGGTTGTTCCTGGACTCTTGTAGTGGAGAGAATCCCTTTGGCAGGAAGATGTTTTTTCCTGAAGGAAGCCTTCCCAGCCTTTTGGGTATAGTCCCTGGATGTCCGCTGTTTTTCAGGAGTTGCTACAGCTCACCTCAGGCCTAGAGACCTGGGTGGTACCTGTGGTCCTGATTAGTCAAGAGGGCTCTCCTCTCACCAGGTGAAGTCCTGGGGTCAGGTGCCCGATCCCTCATTCCCTCCCAGTCCCTCCCTCCCTCCCTCATCTCCACCCTGCCCCTTTACAAGTCCACTGATAGGGGGGGAACCTCCTCCCTATTCATCTGATCCTGTTTTATCAGGTATCTTCAGGACTGGCTGCAAAGCCCTCCTCTGTGGCCTAACAGGACTGCTCCTCCCTTCGGGGGTGGGGAGACCAAAGAGCCAGTCATTGAGTTCGTGTTAGAAATAGTCCTTGTTCCCCTCACTTTGGGAAACCAATTGGTTACTGAGCTACCACAGGCTACATCTGAGCGGAGGTTCTAGGTTATATCCATACATGGTCCTTGTAATAGCCAGAACCTGGAAACAACCCAGATGTCCATCAACGGTGGAATGGGTACAGAAATTGTGGTATTTTTATACAATGGAATACTACTCAGCAATCAAAAAGGAGGAAATCATGAAATTTGCAGGCAAATGGTGGGATCTAGAAAAGATCATTCTGAGTGAAATATCCCAGAAGGAGAAAGACAAACATGGGATATACTCACTTATATAGACCTATAAGATATGATAAACATAATGAAATCTATACACCTAAAAAAGAAAATCAATTGAGCGGACATGGGGTAAGATGATCAATCCTCATTTAGAAAGACAGATGGTATGTGCATTGAACATATGACAGGAGTCTACTGAGCGCATCTGAAAGACTCTAACTAGCAGTGTTTTCAAAGCAAAGACTCATGACCAAACCTTTGGCAGAGTACAGGGAATCATAAGAAAGAAGGGGAGTTAGTCTGATGGGGAAAGGATAGGAGCTCCACAAGGACCAAATATATCTGGGCACAGGGTCTTTTCTAAGACTTTTTCAAACTTGATGGAAGAACAAAAAATGTAAGGCCTTATAAGTGCTTAAATATGGACAGTGACCACACCACATGATTTCTTCATTTAAATTTACATAATGCATAAGAATATACCTAGGTAAGTCTTGTATTTAAATGCCATTGAAAATTGTTTTTGCTGGGTATGACTAAATATCAGGATTAACATTACAAGCCTTAGAGTCCAGTGCTAATGATTTTAATTCTTTGGGCTCTGTTTGTTTGTGACTGGGTAACTGAGGCCAGTTACACCGTGAGTTCAGGTGCAGTCTCCCTTCATGGAGCTTAAGGAGTCCAAGGACAACTTCAGTTGGTCTTCCTTACATAAGTTAAGTTCAGTTTTGCTTCTCTTTCACACAGGATTTCTCACTTTCCTAAAACGCTAAGTACACTAGTCCGGCTGGTGAGTGATCCCAAGTTACTTCCTGTGTCTGCATTTCCAGTGCTTATAGCAAAAGTGTATACATTAACATGTATATTGTTGTTCCTGTCCATCTGATGTTTACAGTCATTTTGGGTAGATTTTGTGGGTATAGCCATTAACATTCCTTGGAAACACAATCTCACAGCAAATTTCTTGGTTTTCTTCCTTTTAAAATCTTTCTGCCAACCCTTCTAAAACACATTCTGTGATTTTATGTACAAGGCTTGTATAGTTGAAACTGGGCTGCAGAACTCTGAAATTTTATTGGCTGTGGTTTTCTGTTAAAGATGTTCAGCCACAGAAACACACACACAAACAAACAAACATACACACAATTGAAAAACAGGCCAAGAATTTAAAAGAAAAGGGGTATGTGGAAGAGTTTGGAGGAAGGAGGGGAAGAAAGGGAAAAAAATAAGGCAATTCTGTTATAATCACAAAAAATAAAAGAAATGATATCCTAATGATTGTATAACCACACACCAGCTGCTTATTCATTTGAGCTGTGGATTTAAGATAGGTCCTTAGCCCTGAAATACAAGTGAGTTAGCAATTCAACTCTCTGCACACCCCACTAATAACTTCATTTCTCTACTCACAGGTTTGATCCTGCTGAG
>JAEOAE010001122.1:0-11721 GCA_036365155.1 Meriones psammophilus
TCAGTTCCCCAATTTTTATATTCTGACAAATATTCCCATCGCAGTGACTGAGCAGATGAAAAAAAGTCCAGATAGGTGATAAAAAGAAACAGTGGTATACCCGAAATCAAATAACTGTTCCCGGGGGGAAAACCCTTGGGGGCCCGTCTGTTGAGGAGTTAAAGGCGGCCGCTTTTTCCGAAAACCGCCCTGTAAACCGGGTCCCAACTGCTCAGGAGCTCAGGATTGTGCCCCTTTACAGGAACACTCACAGACCACAACTCAATGCAATAGCAAAAAGGGTTTTTGCTGTCGGATAAAAAGGGACCTCCCAAAAACAGGACATGACCTGGCATAAAACAGGGTTTTTCCCGAAAAACAGATCCCAACTTTTCTCTTGCTACATTATTGTTTTAAAAACAGTTCCCCCCCCCCTTTAAAAACTATCTGCACCTGACTTCAAATTTAAATAATCACAGTTATTTTTTTTTTATTTGGTGGTCCCTCATTTTTTTTCCCGATGATGAAGTCACTGAATAATCTCATCTTGCAGGGTTTTAAAAGGGGGAGGGGCTGAAACTTTTTTGGCCCAACCCCCCCCTTTTACTAAGGTAATTCAAAGGCCCCCGGAAAACTTTTACCAACTTCATTTCAAAAGATTGGGTTAATTTTCAAAAAGGCAGTACCAGACTGACACCAGAAAAAGCACGATGCTATTCTTTTTGGGATGATACTGTAAATATCACATGTAGGAGGGATTTAGAGCATGAAGGGGGAGCAACCCCCGGGGAAAAATTAAAAACCTGCTTTTGGGCTCCCGGGGCATCTTCCGACCTCAAAAACTACAGCTAGAGTTCCCAGTTCTCAAATCACCCCTTGTCTATTTTGGGTAATCCAAAAAATTTAGAAAAAAAAAAAAAAAAAGGTTAAAATCATGAACTCAAAAAAAGGAGGTGGGAAATTTAAAACAGAAGGAAAGGGGGTCCCCTTTTTCCCGAAAGGGAAAAAGCAGATTCTGGCTCCCAAAGGGGTACAAAGGTTCCCCGGGGGTTCATAGCCCAACTTGGGAAAGCACTGGTGAGGGGTCACAACCGGGGGGACCATTTCATTCTTTGCCTCATAAACGGGAGGGCCTGTCCTTCACCCCTCATGCAATAATACAGGCTTTTCTCCCTCAGGCAGCCATGTGGTTAGGCAGGTAGGAAAAACTGCTGGGTTTTTAGATTTTATGCCCCACTGCATGCAGCGGGACAGCTTTGCATCTGGCTGAATAAAAAATCTGACCCTAAAATTTGGGTTCCCATGTTACAAAAAGGGAAAAACAGCTGTTTATGGACCTGTGTCTTCCCGGGGGTGGTAAAGAGGATCTCTGGAAAAGGGAAAATAAACCCCAAAGGGTCTATTGTACACCCCAAATCTGTCATTTGGGACTGCAAGAAAAAAGTTAAAATTATGGGACATGCAGGAGATTCAAAAAAAAGGCAGAGGGAGAACTGCCCCGCTGTTTTGTTCTCCTCCCTCAGGGCCAAAACCACACCCAAAAAACAGGCACATTTGGCAAATACCAAAATTTGTGTTCTGGAAAAACAGTGCTAATGATCAAGGAATTAATTGGACAAAAAATGTTTTTTTAAAAGAAGGGAAAAGACTTCAATTTTCCTCTCCCAAATCTTTGGGGTCCCCTTTTGTGCTTCTGAAGGTTCCCTACAGTTTCTAGGAATCCTTAAAAATTTTTCCAGTAGGACAAAATGTATGGTTTTTTTAAATAGGGTTTGGGGACCAGAGGAAAAAAGGGGAAAGGTTTTTTCCCCTGCCCCTGGAAAGAAAATTTAAAAAATAAATTGGGGTCTTTCTGGGGATGGGTCTCTTTTTAAATCTTAGACTTTTAAGGGCCTAACCATTTTAATTTTTTGGGAAAACATACACACCGGGACGGGGCTCAAAGGAACTTTAAAGGGAGGCCACCCCAAACGCGAAATGCAAGATCTGTTCTTGCCCGTTCCCCCTTGAGCATCAGCCAAAAATTTAATGAATAAAACCCTTTTAAAAAGGAAAGGGCTTCTCACCCTTTTCCCCTTTCCTTTAAACCCGTCGCTCAAAGCCATCCTTGGGGGCTCCCAAATCCTTTGGGGCCCCACAGGTCGTACTGTGACTGGTGGGTTTGGTTGAAAACAAAAGGGTGACTGTTTCTGGAAAAAGGGTGCTTTGGGGGGGGAATGGGAAAATTCCGGGGGGGAAGGGGTTTGGTTTTGGGAAAGAAAAAGCGTTTTACGTTTTTTTGGGCCCGTAATTGGGGCCTCCCAAGTGGTGGGGGGCCCCAGGGGCGGTTTTTAAAGGGTAACCAAGGGCCCCTTTCGCATTGCCTGGTCTGCCTTTCCTGGGGGTTTTTTGGGAGTACCAAGGAAGAACTCCCGTCAAAATGTCCCCGGCAGGATGGAAAATCAGGGGAGATGTGGGTGGCTGCGTAAGACAAAAAAATATCCCGGGGTCAAAAAATTTTGGGAGGCCAAGCAAAAAGAAATTTTGTCTCAGTTTTCACCAAGACACCTTACCCCCGCTGGGACCAGGCAGGAACTGGCCCCGAATTAGGGTTTAAAAGGGCCTCCATCTGGGGTGGTTTAAAGCAAAAAAGGACTGGCATGTGGGGGAAATCCTCCCAAAAAAAGAACCCTGCAGGTCCGCTTGGGGAAAAAAACAGCCTCCTGAAAAACATGCAGAAGGGGGAAAAAAAGAGGCCCGCCCTCCCGAATGGAGAAAGGGCCCCAGGGGCCCTAGCACAGATCAACTCTGGGGCAAGCTTTTTAGATCTCTCCCTCTCCAGACGTATCCACAGATTAAATGGCCCCGAGCACAGGTTTGCCTGAGGACACCCCTCCACATATGGTTCCAGAACAGAAAGGCCAGGCGAAAGGACCCGGAGGGGAAACTTGGGGGGGACCTTTCCCCCTCTTGGCGGAAAGGGCTCCCCGGGTCGTGTTGCATTGGGGGGAGGCCGGGACAGCTTGTTTTACTCTGGGGTTTTGCAGGAGGCCAGTGTGCAGGCGTTGATGTCAAGACCCGAAAAACACCTTCCCCCCAAGAGGCCTGCAGAAACCCGCGACTCCTGCCTGTTCAACTCTTCCTGGGCAACAGGTGAGGCGTGGAAGAAGGAAAAGGGGACCACCTGGACCCAGGTTCCATGGGGGGCAGTCAAAACCAACACTGGGGCTCCTCTTAAAGAAGAAATATCAAACCTTTGGGGATATTTGACCCCTTTAAACGGAATTTGGACTGTAAAAAACCGTTTCCTGGACCCCCAACCAACCATTGTCTCAGGACTCCAGCCAGAAATGGCTTGGGATGCTCAGACTTTCACCTAAGAAAAATTTCAGGCTCTGGGGTCCTGAGTAAGTGTTGGGAAAAAAATGGAAGGCCCTGGGGTGGGGGCCTCACAAGAAAACCAACAGAGCAATGACACGAAGTTGCAGAGACTGGATCAAATAAAGGGCATGCTTGGTCTGGACCTAGGGACCCTGCACAAATTTTCAGGTGGGGGGTGAATCCTTTTGGGAATGTGGGTTTCCCCCCCGAGGGTGTGTTGTAAATGCCTCAACAGCGGGTGCCGAGGGTTAACCTGGGCCCCGGTTTTTAAGGAATTATATAATGTTTTGCTTCAATTAGTCAGGGAAAAAATGTACTTTGTCTTTCTATTGCTTTCATTAAATGATTTTTGGCATTGCTTGACCTGGTTTTTTCTTTTTATTTGGGAAAAATTTAAGAAAGGGGAATGGTTATCCAAGCTGAAAAGAATTTTGATCATAGTTTGGTTTTTTTTACGCAAAGGGGTTAAACAAAAAAACCCAAATTAAAAACACAATTTGAAACACTCTTCCTTATTTGAATGTCTTCTTATTCTCTTCTGAATCTATGACTTAAAAAAACACCTTTAATCTGATCTTCATACTGCCAAAAAACCACTCACCTTTGCCTCATCTTTTAAAAAAAACCCATCAAAGGGCCTTAAAAAAGGAATGTTTTACTCTTTTCATGTTTCCCTTTTTCTGTATTGCAAGTCTATTTCTTCATTATTTTAAACCTTCCCTTCTTTAGGGTTTCCGTGTTTTGAAGGTGAGTTGGGGGCAACCAGCCTCTGGACTAAACCCCTTTTATGGGTTCCTCGGAAATTTTTTACTTTTAACCATCCACTGTTAAATTAATTGATAAGTTTGTCATTCCCCATAAATCCTTTCCTATAAAGAGGATTAAGGGGAAAAAAAACTATGCATAAAATATCTTTCAATTGGTTCCCAAAATTTTTTGTTTTAAAAAGTATTAAATTTATTCAAAAACATTTAAAAAATAATAAATTTACAAAGAGAGTTATAAAAAAAATTTTCATCATCATGAAAAGTCAAAAAGCTAAAAAATTTTTTGGGGATATTTGGAAGGAGTTTAACTTTTTTGTGCAGGGTTATTTAAAATTCTTTTTGAATTAAAATATTTTAATTTTTTCAGCATTTATATATAGTTTTTTTTTACCTCAAATTAGTCCCTTCCCTTTTTCTTAATTCCCTCAACATTAAAAAAGTGTTTATTTTTTATTTTCATGGTTCGGGGTTCTATTTTTTTATGGGACCTTTTAAAAAATTAAACTGTTTTTTATGACACTCTAATACCAAAAAAGCATTCAAATAATAATGGGTATCAAAAATCACACTAGAATTTCCAAATTTAAAAAAAGCCAGAAAAGGGGGGATTTGGGTAGAAAACACTGGGGCCGATGCCAACCCCAAATTTTGCAGTATGAAACAGCCATCCAGCCTAAAAAGATACTAGAGAGTCCCCAACCCAATAATTTGAAATACACTCCAAAAAAAAAATTCCCCCACCATGAGAGGAAATTCCAAACCTGACCTGCCTGGATTCCCTGAACCATAGTCAAGATAGCCCGAGACACCCCGATATCTGTAAACATGACAGGCAAAAAAGTCAATAAAAAAATACTCTGCTGTAATTTTTTGAGTGCCTAGCCCAAATTGTCATCAGAAAAGACATCCCCCCCGGCATCATTGGGGGTAGATGCAGCGACCCCCAGCCCAAAAACAATGATGTATCCCGGGAACCCCCAAATAAGGAAAAAAGCTTGGGAACCAGAGATATCAAAGGGCACAAAAGAGCATGGCCACTGAGTCAATTGGGCTCATAGGGGATCCAAAGTCCCGAAAGGGCAAAAACAAAACATCTAGGTCTTGTGGCCTAGGTTGTTAACATATACCTTTAGTTTTTTAAAATTTATTGCTGAGGACTTTAAAATGAGAATGGGGGGGGTCTGTAACTCTTTTTCCTCTCTACCTATACTTTCTCTCCCCGTGTATTGCTTTGACCAACTCTGATGTGGGGATTATTCCTAGTCTTCATAAGTTGTTAGGCCAATAGTTTTTTTCATTAGTAAGCAGTGGATCTGAAGGAGATGTGAAATTGGGCAGGCTAAGTGGATAGATTGTGGATTGAGTGGAAGACAGGAAAACACACCCAGTTGGGATGTAGTGCATGAGCAACAACAAAATAAAATGCTAAAACAAAATAAACTGTCAGCTGGGCTGTTGGTGATCACCTGCATTTCTAGCACTCAGGAAGTTTAAGGTAGGTGGATCTCTGTGAGTTCAAGCACAGGCTGTTCTATAAAGAGAGAGTCGGACATTAATTATTCAGAAAAACCTGTCTTCAAAGAGCAAAAAACTGACATTTTTGTGTTTGTCTTTAGGAACTTTTTGTTTTATGTTCCACTTTTTTTATTCTTATTTTTTTAATATTGATACAGTTTATTAACTTTGTATGTGTTTGTGATGGTCCCCTCATTCCACTCCCTTTCTACACCTCCTTCCTCTTATACTACCTACCCTTTAGGTGCCACCTAGTAGGAGGGCCTGTGCTATTTGTGACCCTAGCTTATCAGGTATCAACAGGACTGGCTGCAATATACTCCTCTGTGGCCTATGATCTGGTCTCTTACCTTGTGAGAAATCAAAGAACCAGCCATTGAGTTCAATATCGACGATCTGCCGCACTGATATGGTACCCAGCCATGGATACATTTCTTTGGACTCCTCTTCAGCAGGGGTGCTAGGTTCTATCACGTACATTGTCCTTGATGGAATACATAATCTTAAAAGACCCCTGTGCTCTGATATAACTGCGTCTTGTGGAGTTCCTGCCCTCTACAAGTCACACTAACTCCCCCTTTTTTTATATGATTCCTGTGCTCTCTTAAGGTTTAGTTGCACCGAGTCTCAGCACCTGCTTTGATATTCCTTTAGTGCATTTCCCAGGTCTCTATTGGTGAGCTAGGAGGTCCTGTTTCATTTCTCTATGTCCATCCGCTGATCTTTCTCGTGAGGATTGATCATCTTAACCCAGGTCTATTTCTTGTTTATCTTTTTGTTTATCTTCTTATAGATGTTAGTATGTTTATCTAATTATGTTCTTTCCTTAAAATCGATATATCTACCTGTACAATGCTTTCTGCTTCTGAATCCTCACTCAGGATGATCTTTTCTAAGATTGTTTGTTTCTTCATGTTTACATTTTATGACCTATGTGTGAATAATTCTAGATATAAACACCTCTATGTGCATAGCTGGAACAGTATTTTCCCATTATAAACTGCTTCACCACCTAAGAATGGATGGCAAAAGCATTTTAGTTTCATGTTTGTTAGACCAGGGTCTCACTGCTCAGGAGCTCCAGGATTGTGCACTTCCAGGAACATCATGAATGTGACTTTGAGCCAAAAGCAGTTCTTCCCAATTTCTACTAGGATGCCCCACTCCAAAGATGAGAGACAGCCTAAATATGCAAGGACAGGGTTTTATACCTGAAATTCAAACCACTTTTTGCTCTAACCGATGGTGACAATAGATAGTGAAGATGATTTACCTGGTTTAGGTAGTATACAGCTGCTTGTAGATAATTCTTTGAGTGGTTGTAGATACTTGTTCTCAGAACAGCAGTTTGCCCCTTTCTTTCAGGTTATCACCTGACTTCAATTCAAATAATCACAGGTGTTTTGCATTCCCAGGTGGTTCCCTCACCCCTCCTTTTATCAATTTTAACCCTAAAATTGTGGATCAACCTCCTGGAGGTTGATATTCTTTCTGGAATCAGGAATTGAACTGTACTTTATCTTTGTGACAAAGGAAATTCTGGTCAGAGAGTTTATTGTACCTGATGAGTTTCAATTTCAGCGGAGTAGTTGGAGCTTGGACTTTCCAGAATGCAGGTTGATAGAAATGCATGCTTAACATGTGACATGGATTCAAGCTGTGATGCCCCTCTACTTTGACTGCATTTGGCGTGGGTGAGGAGGATGTAATAAGGACCCTTCACAGGGTTCCAGATTCTAGTTGCCATGTCACTGCACATATACCAGATCTTCAACAGGTTGTTGGGGCACCTAAGGACCCAGGCACATATGCACTGCCAACCTTGTAGTTACCAGACCAGCTGCAACTACAGCCTGTACAAGTCAGATTACCACTATGAACTTTATCAAGGGATTTACCACACAAGAAGAGTCAGGAACAAAGCTATGTGCTAATGGATGGAAGGTGTTGTTAAGCCTGTATGGAGAGAGTATTTCTGACCCTAAAGGGGCCAAGGGAAGGAGCACCACCCTGTCTCTTACTTCAGTCTTCATGTTCAATTTGGTGAATCCTATTTAGTTCTATTTCATTCTCTCTAAATGTCCTGAACTTTGGGGTCCTATAAGCACAATGTAATTTACAGTCAAGCCCCAGAAACCTGGCCACCCTCCTGGCTTACCTGAGCGTGAAGGTTGACCATTCTTCAGCCCAATTACCTTTGGAATACCATACTGAAAAAATATTTGAGAATCTTTTTGGCCATGACCAGGGAGGTTTCTTTCGTTTGTGGGAAAACTTCACCCATCCTGAAAGTGTCTCCAAAACAGATGTTTATTGCCGTACCTGGATGGTTTACTTTTTCAGTGAAATCCACTCCCAATGCATTCCAGGTCCTGGGCCTTCTCACTGGCCAGCAGTGACAAACTGAATCTTTCACCTGAGAGAGGGGCTGAGAAGGAGAGACAGGGTGACACAGAGAAAGGACACGAGTTTACATGCTGAATCAGGTGTCAGATGTAATGGACGTCAGGTTAACACTTAAGTAGGCAGAAGAAGTACAAGCAGTTCTCATGTAGGAGCTTTGTAGTGTGGAACATAGGAGAGCTCACTCAAGGTTACTACAGAGCCTGATGTCTGGTTACTGTGGTTGCACACAGTTTCTCAGGAGTCAGAAAAAGTTACAGTCTGCTGTAGGACCACCAAGGTCGGTATAAGAAACTGGACTTTGGAAAATAGCCAAAGTTAAGAGGCAGGGTTACGCTCTCCAGATGCCATTAACACCAAATTTGCAAGTAACTCAAAAAAGGCGCACAGGTTCCTCTCGACAACTACCTGACCAGAAACTGTCACCTATGTTTTACACACTGGCGGATACACGCCTAAATCACTCACTCAGTCAAGGTGGGTTACAAGTATTGATGCTGGGTTGGCTGATAGTCTGCCAATTTCTTTGCCCTCAAGTGAGTCCATTTATGTTGGAGTTAATGTAAATCTCAGCATCTTCCTGTGGTAGAATGATCTCTTACCTTTGGGTTTATCCATTTAATTAGTGTTAAATATTCCTTTTTTTGCCACATGCTGATGAGCTAAGTAGTTTAGTCATTCTTCTCTGGGCAGTTCAGCAGTTACGATACCACTGGGACAGGTTTCCTCTAGCAGCTCTTTAGCCTCTGATCAATACATTATTCCCCTTTGCTGCCTAGGTCCCCTTCTGATGTCATGTGACCCGTGAATAATGCTTACCTTGTCCAGCAACAACCCAGGCATTGAGCAAGGCAAATCTGTATATATTTTATCTCTTCACTAGGCTGATAGCGAGCCTCTCTATGCTGTCGATGCTGATGCTCATGGGCTGTTAGTAGAGCTGACCAACTATCAGTGTAGATGTTTATCTTTTGCCCTTTTCAGAGCTAATGCCTGGGTTAAAGCAATCAATTCAGCTCTCTGAACAGATGTGCCCTCTGGCGCGCCTGGGCCTCAATACCTTATGTCCATCTCATCTTTGCCATACCATGCCTTTTTCTTCTGTTCTCAAACTGATCCATCATATAGTATTACCTAAGTGGGCAGAGGCTGATCTTTCAATTTCTTTTGCAATCCTGTTCCTCTGCTAGAACCTTCAAACAATCATGCTCCAGGGCTGGAACCCCGGATTTCAATATGGTGGATTTAGTTGTAAAAGTAAAGATGACTCCATTATTCAAAACGGTGGGGTTTGTTTTCATGTTTGGGGATTCTTGGGGCCCTCAATCAGGTGGCGTTTGGGCCCCTCCCCGGGGCATAAAGGGGCACAGATGGGGTCCTGTCCCAAAAATCAGTTTGTTTGCATTTATATAGTGCCGCCCTCTTCTTTTTTGCCAGGCAGGTTGGGCCCTCTTGCCACTACTGCATCAAGCGTTTTTGGGTAGATAGGCTCGGGTTTTCAGGGTCAATTTTCTGTGTTAGCACCCATTGGGCCTTTTAAATTTTCCCCGCCCCAAAAGAGATGGAAGGTTTGGTTACATCAGGGATCCCCAAAGCTGGAGCCAATATTAAAGGCCTTTTGATATTGTCAAATGCAAACTTGGGTTTATCCTTTCCCCCCGATGAAAATTATTGCCCCTTTTTAAGGGGATGCAGAAGAGCTAAATTTTGGGGTCCGAAACCACAGCCAGCAAAACCCTGCTGTGCTGAAAACCCTCAGTTGTTAGTGGGCCTGGGGGGTGGAATAAAAATCAGTCTATTTTTTAGCCTCCCAAAATTTTTCTTTCCCTCTTTTAATATATATCCCAGATAACTGACCCAGGATGGGGTTTTGCTGTTTCCCGGCTCACCCCTCTCTTTAACTGGTGGTGGCTTCAAAACAACTTTCACAATCTGCTGCTAATTTGTATATCATCCACATAATTTGGGGTGAAGGGTTTCCGATTGGTGGGCCCGGAAGGGGGGGAGGTTTGGGTTCATCTTCCCCTTTTTGGGCAATCCCCGGATCCAATTTCCTTTTTCCTTAAAGGACCTGATCCTTTGAAGGGGCCCCGGTTTCCCGGGAAATCTCTCCCATCATTATGACTGCACCTTTGGGGGCTAGGATTTAGTCAACTTTCTGTCTTGCCTCATCCTTTCTCTACTTCCCCCCTTCTTCTTTTTGCTTTCTTTCCTCTTTCTCTTCTTTCATCTTGGGTAAAAAACCTTTTCTGCTACCTGCACCCTTTTTTTTTAAACTTTTCCTGTAAACCCCCTTTTTTTGGAGTTTTCTACAAATATCTGTGGATGACTGGTCTATAAAGATTATAGTCACCATTGCCTTTTCTCATCTGAGGTAGGTTCATAAGGTGTAAACCAGCCCATATCCTCCATCAGCCCAATTTAAAGGCTGTGGGGGGTTCATCTGGCTCCCGAACCATCTCTCTTACCTTCATCAAATTGGTAAACTTTTGGGGCCCCTGGCACATGATATTGGGGGTCTGGCAGTAGACCACCCCGGCTTCCCCCCCCCGGTCCCCTTGTAATCCCAGTTGGGGTGGGTGAGGGGGCCATCATCAATCTTCAAGGGGGGGGATGGAAAGGGCCCCCCTGTCCCTTCCTTGGCCGTTTTGCCCAAAGGGGGACCGTCCATTCCTCCCCTAGTCAAAAAGGGGCCCCCAAGTGTTGCAGCAATCATCCCAAGTGGGCTGGGTGAGAATAGGACATTTGAAAGATTTCCTTGTATCTCACCTCCCAAAACATTTATAAAAAACATTCCTATAATAAAGTCATCCATCAAGAAAGTCAAAAGCAACAATGTAGAGACAAAAAAAAACAAGGGGGGGCCAATTTAAAGGCCCCTTTGGGGGGTACCACCCCGGGGAAATTTTGATTTTGGGGCCCCCGACAGCTGTCTCTGAAAAAAAAGATGGAGGGAAAACCATGCAGGACCTAGCCTCCCCAAAAAGGGTTTGGGGAAAGTCCTCCAGTTCCCAGTCAATGTTTTTCTGAAAATTGCTGTTTTCGGGGACTGGGGCAGGCGACCAAAAGGTCAGATAGGTGGCTAAAAAGAAACAGTGGTATACCCGAAATCAGACTAACCTGTTCGAGCCCGACCTCTGAGCCCAGTCTGTTTGAGGAAAGGAAGGGAAAAGCTGTTTTCGGGCAGGCCCAAAAGTAAAACCCCGGAAATTCCCCGGAGTTCAAGGTTCCCCCCTTCACAGACACACTCCGGGGGGACAATCAAAGCAAAAAGGGTTTTTTTGCTGTCAATGTAGGTCGCACCTCAAAGACAGGACATGACCCTGAAGATCAAAGCCGGGGGTTTTTTTCCCAAAAACAGATCCCCTTTTTCTCTATACTTTACAGCTGGTTGTTTTTCAGAACAGTTCCCCCCGCCTTCAGAGCTATTTTTCTTCCCAAATTTAAATAATCACAGTTTTTTTCTTTAGGTTTTACCTCATTTTTTCTGATATTAAAATCACTGAATGCCATTTGCAGTATTAAAAGTCCCGGGATCTGTTTGGAGGGTGTGCAAAGGGTCCCGGGGGTCATTCACTGAGGTAATTCAAGGTGGAAAAACGTTAAACTTCATACAGAGATTTGGTTAAGGGGTCCAAAAAGGGGGCAGTACCAGACCCCACCAGATAAGCACTGATGCCATTCTTGGCACATGATA